>JAWZSL010000101.1:554864-578205 GCA_034769285.1 Lutjanus argentimaculatus | reverse complement strand
GGGACGAGTTCTGCAGTACAAACACACTGACCACTGAGAGAGAGAGTGAGAGAGAGAGAGAGGAGTGAGAGAGAGAGAGAGGAGAGAGGCTAGCATCTTCATCTGCAACCAGCAACTCAACCAGACTGAACAAAGACCTCCAGCTCCCAAACTGACAGACACTGATGATCTGTGACTGTGTGTGTGATACAACAGATAACCACTATATCATCCTCTAATGTTTAGTTTTTATCTTTTTTTTATAGTGTATTTATTCAATTATGTATATTGTATTTTATTACAGAATTATTATTGTATGGTGATTTATTTACACACCATGTGGCCAAAAGTAAGTGGACACATATTTTCTTGTACTTTTTGGCTGGGGTTGTTTTTCATTTGTGTTCCAGTGTAGTGAAATCTGATAAACAAATGTACTTTAAACTTCTGGCATCAGTTTGGGGAAGACCTCTGTCTGTTTTGACATGACAACGCTCTCATGCACAAGAGAATCCCTGCAGCCAGGTTCAAATGAGTGGCGGGTCTCATGATTTTGGAATATGATACTTAACTATCACATATGGTTGCAATTGTTTTGGTGTCCACTTACTTTTGGCCATGCAGTGTATTTATTATTATGTTTCTTATGTAAAATATTCCGTTGCAGCTCTTCCTGTAAATATATAAAACAAAGTCTGAAGTCTAAAGGTGCACTAGCGCTCCCCCAGTGGCTGAAGTTTTCATTACATCCCCTTTTTTTGTTCTTGAAGCTTTGGTACTATAGTGGAATTAAAAATGTGTCCTAATGGTGGCGCTAAAAGAACTGCAAACAGCAGGATTCATCCTGAGAGCAACAGGAAGTTCAAAGTGAAATGAACTAATGATCAGCTAAGGGAGTTATGTTTTCATTTATATTATTAAGTTCTACATTTGTATTTATCAATAAAGCTATATTCTAAAAGATCTCACAGAATCTGTTTAATTGTGTTGTATATGTGTCTGGGCTTAAAGGAACAGTTCACCCACATATACCCCAGGTATATTTTTCCTCTGGTCTGTAGTGCTGTTTATCATCTTGATAGTTTTGTTGTGAGTTGCAGACTTTTGGAGATATCCTCTGTAGAGATGTCTGCTTTGTTTCCGATATAATGAGTCTAGATGGCATTCGGCTTGTGGTGCTTATGTAGGAACTACTTTCTTTCTGCAGTGAAATCTACCAGAAGTAGTTCCTACATAAAAACTGCTCTTGAGTAAAGTTTTTTTTTTTTTTTTTGGTGGTCTGAGGACCATAAGCAGAGTGCCATCTAGTCCCATTACACTGGAGAGAAGGCAGGCATCTCTGCGGCTCGTATATGCAAAACAGTGCAACTAACTCCAAAACAATCTAGATGGATAAACATATTTTAGAGTGACCTTTCCCTTTAACTAGATCTGTGGGGTCCAAAAAAAATGACAGTAACCTGTACTTGTGAGGCCCGACCAGCTTTGCGAGGACCAGAAAGCTGGACCCCACACAATTTAAAGGGCTGTTTAAGGGTTAAGACATGGTTTTAGGGTTCGGCACTTTGTTGTGCTAGGTAGGGTTAGGCCGGAGACATAAAGATAAAGGTATCAAAGTTATTTGTTATCATTATACAGTGTTTCCCCTATAGTTTATTTGGGAGGTCACCCCGCCCCCCCAACAGACACCCCCACCCTGCCAACAGGATCCCCACCCAGAAATTCAAGTCATAGATTTTTTTAAAAATTTCATCATTTAATTTTTATTTTAATCAAAAGGGCCTATAACAGGCGTTCTTTTTATCAAATAAAAAAAGCTAACTCTAATTTGCGCAATTTCAGAGTCTAATGCGTCGCTATCATTTCATTACATTCATTAAAATGCATTTCTTTCTCTCCTCTGCGATGGGAGGGGCTCCCCCCTCTCTCCTCTCTCACAACATACACACATGCACTCACACCGGTACAGACACACTGCATCTCTCCCAGCCCCGACCACAGCGCTTGCCAATCCCCTGCCCCGGTTAACGTCGCCACAACTAGTACTAAACACACCTGTTCCAGCCCTCCCACCGGACACGTAGTAAGAAGCTGCAGACGGGTCACCACCGTCAGTCTGGCTTTGATCCAGCATGGCTGTCAGACTTAAGATACTCTGCATGGCTGTACAAGACTGAACTTGGTGAGTGAATTAATGAGAATGGATGGATGGATGCATAAATAAATAAATGAATGAATAAATTAATTGCTAAAATTAAAAAAAAAAAAACTGACCCCCCCCCAAAAAAAAAAAAAAGCAAAAGAGCTAGGGGAAACACTGTTATACAACACAGGCTGCACAAAAAGAAAGTTGTAGCACCTTCAGGCTGCACACAGACAGAACATATATACAGGTACAACAGAATAAAATATATTATAATAAAACACCAATATATACAGGAACATTGTCCATCAACTTTGAAGCATCATCAGTGTAAACACAGTCACCCTCTCCTTGTCCCGCTGGACTCTTGCGAGTTGCATCCTGTCAGCTGAGAGTACAGTCAGTCAAGTGCAACATTTGATCTGGCATGTTGTGGTGGAGCAGGTCTCTCTGTGTGGGCACAATAGTCTCTGGTTTCCTGTTGCCCATAAGGTCCATTTAATTTTCCTGACCAGTCATTAGCCAGGAGCAGCCTGAAGTCCAAGATGGGTTAGCATGACTCCTGTCCCCGCTCTCCTCCTCTCCTCCTGGGGTGGTCCGCGGTGCTGCATCCAGCTGATCTGACTACGTGGTCGAAAGATGCCATGTGACTTATTGATCATCTCAAAGTCTGCTGCTCTTTAATCCAAACCCAATGCTTCATTTTCCAATGTCTAATGCATTCCAATGCATAGGCGAGACGTATTTCAGCAATAACACAAAAAAACCCACATTAAAACAAAAGTCTTACAAAATTTGAAGGAGTTACTGGCCAAAACATCTGCATGTGCTGGGTTAAGGCCCATAGATTTGTGCTTTCAAGCTGCCCACACTCTTCCATGTGTCCTTCATGCTGTTATGGTTGTTCAGCAATTTGTCCACTAACATTCCCTCCAGGAAGTTGTGATGTTGCAATCGCGACAATTCATACAAATTCAACCAATGTCTGTGATTTCTGCACAACCTTGCAATTTTGCCCAATCGCTGCAACTTTTCCGCAAATCTGACCAATCAGCTTAACTCCCGAATTCAGAAAAACACGCGCAAATATGGACAAAATGAATGCAGAGTAAAGACAGAAGGCTCAGTCCATATCTGTATATGTACCTAACTTTTAGTCTTTAGGGTTACTTGCTTTTTAACCATGCATTTCACATGCACGTTTGCGTAGCCTTAATTTCTGAGGATGTGCAAAACCAGCACTCCATGCCATCCAGCCATGATGCGTTAAAAGTTAAGTTAAAAGCGTGTTAAAAGTGTATCTCCTGCTTTAGAGTAACAGGCTGCAGAATTCATCACGTCAATGATGGGTCTTCATGAATACAAGTCTGTGTGTGTGTGTGTATGACTCTGTCTTTTATTAGTTGTGACTGTGTGTTTCTCTGAGACTCAACAATCTATAAGACTGCAGAGATGTCTTCCTTTTCCTCTTAGCAAACTTAATCAAACAAGGACCGAAGGCAAACAGTAGAGCTGCTGCTGCTGCTGTCAGTCCCAGTCCAGCATAGAGGACCACCCTTCCCCGACTCTCTGCTTGTGGGACTCACTGTTGGTCTCTGAGGTTTGGACTCATCAGCGGCTGCTGTAAAGGACAGAAAATAAAATGTGGCTCACAATAAACGTACGTCAGTGGTTGCCATAGTAACAGATCAACATCTTTTTTAACTTCACTGGAAACAGGAATGGAAGGAGGAGGGAGGGTTAATTATGACAGTTTTAGCCATGATAACGGCATGGCTCAATGAATGGAAATGTCAGTCTGTCCAAGAATTTCATCCAGACTGACATGATTAAGTTCTGAGCACCACTGTTCTTAAGGGCAACCACAAAGCTGCTTAGTCTTGATTTACTTACTGAGTTCTACTGAATCAACTAACCAGTGACACTGAGACGACATTTGCTATAGTTGGCACCATAGTTTGTTTTCACTTCACACAGGTACTGGCCCGAGTCTTCAGTCCTCAGTCTGGACACATGAAGTCTGATTTGTCCTTCTCTGACGACACACTGGACTCGCCCTGCAAACTTTTCATCCTGAGACTCTGAGACCTCAACACCTTCCTGTAGATGAATCAAACACTTGGCAGAATTTACCATTTCACAGTAGAAATAAAGGGAGTGGAGCGACATGTCAGTTGTGGTTGTGAACGTCCATTCCAGTGTGATGTTGTGGTTCTCCTCTGCCTGATAGGAGGTCTGTGTCACATTGACTACAAATGTTCCTGTTGAGGAGACACAGAGGGAAAGTGAGGAGCAGACAAAGTGACAACTTTAAACTCCACCTAGAGATGTTTGTGTGGAGAGTTTAGTGATGCTCTCAGTGCTGTAGAGACCTTCCTCCTCACACATTTAAAGACTCAAGTGTCAAAGTGTGTGTTGTCTTTTGTCTTGATGGATAATAAAGTGAAGGTGTAAACTAACCACAGACACAGGAGGTCAGCTTGATGAGCAGCAGGATCCTGCAGATCATCTTCTCCCTGTCAGAGGAGACACAGGTGAAGAGAAGAAATGTCTGTCTTTAGTCATCACAATACTCCTTTGGATTTATTATCCTGCTTATTACACACAGCTGACCAAAGGACTTCCTGACTGGAGACCAAGCCTCCATGTTGATGACAACAACAATGTCAACTACAACCACAGCAACATCAAGTCTGTTTATTTTCCTGAGGAGGTCTAATTCTTACAGCAAAACAGGAACAATTTTCTAAGCTGCAGTGAGGAGTTTCCGTCACAAGGTGGCGCCAGAGCTTGAACTTTCCTCTCCACCATGAGCAGGGACCAGGAAAGCTTGGGCCTCTACTACGCAGAAGGATTTGTGATCAGCTTGGTAACTTTTCTGGTTTAACTCTTGAATTTTCGACGGTGGTTCACTTCCTATCAAGGTAAATTGCCATGGTAACTTACACTGAATGACCAACCTGCTCCAGAGCAGGTTATGTTCAAGATAAGAGATCAATATGGTTAAAGCACCACCTGCTGACCAATTAAATCACTTCATTAAACGGCACTGGGCATCGGTGTGCTTTTAATTGTGTTTCTATGTTTACTTATTATTTGCTCCCCAGGTCAGTTTTACACTGCGCTTAGACCAACTGGTGCGTTATCCTAAATGAATTCACATAGAGATGAAAGGACCACACTCACACGAATATAATTTAATATATTTCATCTGTCTGCAGATCAGATGACAGAGAGATGGATCAAATTGGTCTGGCTCCACACTTACACAATCTGACTTGTTTGCATTTCTTTAAACACACTCATGTCTAGATTGGGAAACCCTGGGTTGACGTTTAGAGCTGATAACAAGGTCCCTGATCGTCTTTGTTAGGTGGGTGATTCTCTGAATCCGGTGCCCTTTAAGCCCCCCAGATTTACTATAAAGATTTTGAATCTTAATACTAAGTCAAGCTTGCATTTTAAAGATATCACTAATAGAACCAGGTGTTTTTGCATTGAATATTTGATATTATGATGCAAATTAATTCAGTATAAGTAGCATCACACTCCTGTTTTTGAAAAAATGCACAGTGGACATCAGTTTGTGCTTTAGCTACTTGTTTTTAAGTGACAATAACATTAGTCAGTAAATCAGCAGTAAGTTTGATTCTAGAGAACAGCCAGTCTGGCTCACTGTAGTAGATTTCAGTTACCATCAACATTCAAACAGCAAACCACAATTATTTAAAGTGCAAAGAATTTTATCTGGTTGAAACAGTTTGTTTCTTCCAGTCAGTATCAGAATGATCCCCCCTTCCCTCCTTCATGTTTTACAACAAGATGACATTAAATGCTCAATGTCACATAAATAAGAAGATAAGAAATGCAAACCACATTAAGTTAATTTATCAGTGGCGGATTTATTACAAAAAGAGCAGCTATTTGATTGGATGGGCCCAGTCAGGTTGTTTTGTGCGTTTACATTTTATTGTGTTCTGATAACTGACAATGATATAATATGAAGTTGGACGCCTCACAGGAGCCACGTTATAAAAGAGAAAATATCCGAGCTTTTAATTTGGGTCAAGCTCCAAAAATGATGGATCCTACATTTCCCATAATACAACCCTGCCTTGTAAATGTCCACATCTATCACATTTCAGACCTACAGTTTGTACTGCAGACTTTAAAGGGACAGTTCACCCCTAAATCAAAAATACATATTTTTCCTCTTACCTTCTGCTGTTTATCACTTTAGATTGTTTTGATTGTTGGTTTATGATTATTTTCTATCTGTTGGTTATTTTCATGATTAATCAATAAATCATTTTGTGAACAAAATGAAAAAAATGCAAAATTCTCATCACAGTTTCCCAAAAGCCCAAAGTGATTTACTGTCATTAATAGCAGAGAACAGCAGCAAATCCTTAAATTTAACAAGCTGGAACCAGCAAATGTTTAACATTTTGGCTTGAAAAATAAAAAATATTTTATCGATTATAGAAGGCAACTAATTGTCTTTCAATCGACTAATCAATTAATTGACTAATCATTGCAGCTCTACTGCTGTATCTCCAATATTATGTAACTAGATGATATTATATTCAAGAGAGGGCAGACATCTTTACTTCTCCAAAACTCTGCAACTCACATCAAAACTATCCAAGATACGGAAGAATATTCAGTGTTACACCAGCAAAAATAGAAAGAAGCATCAATAAAAAATAATAAATAGTAAACAAGCAAGATAAACAAAGAGAAATACAAAACTAGTCAAAATATATGCAATATAAACAGACTCATCAGTTGAATTTACATCATTGCACAGAGGGAATATTGATATTGAACACACTGAAATTAAAATTTTGAGTGAAATATTGCACAGTATGACGTGACATTACACATTACACAGTACTGACATTGTACATTATAGTGAAATCAGTTTGTCAGTTTTGGTCTGAATGGGTAACATTACAAGCAAGTAGAAAAATATGTATTTTTGATTTTGTGGTGACTGTCCGTTTACGCACTAAGTGACCGAAGTGTTTGTGAAAACAGTTGTGACTTAAAGTTACCCTGGGTGTGTTGAACCTGCTTCGTACAACAGGCCCTGTTTCACCAGAGATAAACAGCTGTTTTGATGTCAAACTTTGAAAATTAAAGCAGACATCTACTGTGTGCTGATTTCTCGTTAGTACGTCATAATTTTAAAACTATAAATCTGTCGCTGTTGTTCCTGAATTATTAAAATGTTTTAATGTCATAGTTGCGGCTTCTTCCTTTTTTTAAGCGGAATGTCTCATGACTGCTGCGCACTTCCAGACACGACACGGCTCATTTGCGTTGACAGTTAAAAAAAAAAATTTTTTTTTAAATTTAAAAAATCAGCAGGTCTGAGCTCACATTAGGAAACACACAGGATTATACACAGATACTCACTTTTAACCAACAAACGTCTGTCTCCTTCTTCACATTTTCATTCTTTATCTCGTGCGTATAAAAATAAAATGCGTTGTCATCACTTGGCTGCAGCCTTACTTTCAGTTTAACCCCCCACTGCTCTGCCACCCCTCCTCCTCCCCAACAAAGTAAAAACGTGAACTTCACAGACTGATGAGAAACAGTCTGTATTTGTCTTTTATTTTAAAGTCTGACTCTAACATGGTTCATCATGTAGTTCAGGCTAAAACTCAAAACTCAAACCGTTCAAACAGCAGCAGGTCACAGGTGAAGCTCCTGCTACACCTAAATGAAGCTTTAGTGCCACCTGGTGGATGCTGGTAATAACTACAACAGGTGCGGTGACTACTGATGATACATACGTAGACTATATAAAAGTAAATATTGTGTTTTTTCTGTCTTTTCTGCATTTATATGTTTAAATAAAACAAATAATATAAGCATTAAATTATCTTAAATTATTTTATTAACTTGTTTATTGTAACAGGAAAGTCACTTAAAGGGATAGTTCACCCAAAAAATTAAAATTCAGTTATTATCTATTTACTCTAACGCAGATTGAAGGTCAGTTTTAGTTTTTTTTTTAGTCCACAAAACACTGCTGGAGTTTCACAGGAACATAGAGCTGCAGAATCTCCCAAACAATGGAAGTGAACGGTGACCAGTTTTCAAACATAAAAAAAAACAAAAAACAAAAAATGGTGTAAATGTCTTTCAAGTCAACTTGGCATGCTGGGACTTTAGGAGACTTGGATTATAATCCAGTAATATCATACAGTATATTTTATTCAGAAATAAGCCATTTTGTGTGAGTACTTTTATTTTTGGTACTTAAAGTATATTTTGATGCTAATACTACTTTTACTTATGCAGAACTTTTATTTGTGGCAAATGACTTTAACTTAAATAAAAGACCAGCGCAGAACATTTCCTGCAATTTTCCTTTTTTGCAGAAAATGTGTACAAATGTAGATGACCATGTAGTGACATAAATATAGACAACATGTGTACATTGAACACAAAACCATGTTGGTGCCACAACTGAACTGCACACATTTGAATTTTAATGAACATAAAACATTTATTTAATGAGAACATTTAGTTTGTGATTCTCAGTTCAAAATGCAGTGTAGCTACAAAAAATATAAGTGAAGACGTTTTTATTTTACTTAATTTGTTACTTCAGTTCAACTCAGTTTTTTTTATATAGCCAGGCTCTTGAGTGTATTTTCTGTTCTGTTGTATTTTAACCTTTAATCAGTAGTAATACCATGTAACCATTCATTATGTGTGTATTTCTGTGTCTGTGTTAAAATAAAACAAAAATAAAAATTACAAACAGGGTTTGAGGGAAAAAAAAAAGTGCTTTTATTGTAAACAGGGTTCAATCTGTCAGTTTGTACTTGCTCCCTAAAATTAATTGTCATATTTAATCTGGGGGCAGCAACATCTATAAAATGTCAGAAAATAGTGAAAAATCTTCATCCCAGTGTCTGAAATTTAAAGGGGATGTCTTTAATGTCTCATTTTGTCAGTTGAAAACCCAAAACATTCAGTTTAATATGATAGTAAAGAAAAAATTCTGGAAATCTCCATGTTTGAGAGGCTAAAAACAGCATTTTCAATTAATTGATTATCAAAATAGTTTCATTCTTTTTTAACACTTGTGCAGTCAGACAAGTAAGCTGTTAGATTCACCTGCCATGTAGAGACATGTAATCTTCATCATCAACAGGTTGCATGAAAACACAAAAACAATCAGAACATGAAGGTGAAACACCTGAAGAGTTCATTTGCAAAAACTGATTTTTTTTTAATTTTTTTTTTTTAATTAATTTTCCTAAATCATGTTTTTTAAATTGTACACTTCAGGGAACATCAGTCAAACTGGAGTTGGGCTGTTTTGAATAAGATTAAAGGGACAGTTCATCTAAAAATGAAAAAGGTTCCTTCAAGGTTGATTAACTTTGTTTTTGCAGATGAACTCCAAATACACCGTACAGGAATACTTGACATGTGCATTTATCATTTGTGCATATTTAACGTGATTTGGAAAATGTTTCTGTTTCTCGGCCACAAAACTTTCAGTTCTCACAGTGACTCAGTTCAATACTTTGACAAGGTGTGAAAGTGATATTAGTAATGCAATCCATGAAGTTCAAACTCCAAAAGTTTAAAAATAAACATGATGGAGAGAAACAATTAAAAACAGGTCAAACAAAAACAGAAAATGAAATGATGCTAATACACAGTCTCCTACAAACTTATAACAACTTTTACACAATCCAAACTTTTAATTTATGACATCAAAATGCTAAATATTTTTTTCACAGGTAAAAGTTATTGATCAAACCTGTACATTTCAAAGTTATTGGTCAAATCTGCACAAATCTGTGACTTCAGTCTGACACAGTAAAGCAGATACCAGGAGCTTCTGACTGTAGCAACACATCTGTGTGTTTAGACTTTTTATGGGAAATAATATCAGAGGGTTCAAATTAAAAGGATCAAAGTAAAAAAAAAAAACAGAAACAGCAGGTTTCTGGAGCTGCAGTCAGCGAGGGTGTGTGATTTGTTTTTCAGACTGGTTGGGACGTGTTTGAAACCCACACAATCAGTTTATATGAGCTCATATAATTACATTTAACTACTGCTGAGTCTGTGATGGACATTTTTCTCTATAAAATATTGAATCTTGAAGTCGTCTCAAGAAAAACCATCCTGTGTCCCTGTGTTCATTAACAACTTACCTCTCGTCACACTAAATATGTGTATAAAATCCCTAAAGACACTCTAACTTCTGTTTCTCTGAGACCCTAAGAGATGTTTCAAGATCATGTCCAATTAATTTCATTAAGACGTGCATCCAGGAGTTTGAGGCTTCTGCCTCGTTAAATTGTTGCCAAATTAGCAACTTTCTTGCTAGATTTGGCAATTTAAAGACACTTTTAACAATGTTTTTTTTTCAATTAGGACTTGGTCTCTTGCATCTGAAAGAAAATATTTAAAAACATGAGGAAACTGCACCATGTGAATCTAGAGCTGTACTTGACTCAGAATTTAGTCAGTCGAATCAGATTTGACTGTTCAATAGAGAGGTGAAGCCACGCTGCTTCTGGTGGACCACCGTGGGACCTAGCCTCAGCAAAAATGTGAAGTGTAGTCAGTGGACAGAAACAAATTATCATTTGATCCTGGCTGAATTGTGCCACTGAATACACATAAGGTGTTTGTCAATTTAAAAGATAATTTTACAAGTCAAGAAAGTCGCTGTTTGTTGTGAAACAGTTCAAGCATCCGACTGTGAAGATATGAGACTCTTTTTGTAAAGTTTACAGCCTGCCATGCTGCATTATTCTGTCTACAATGAAGCTAAAAAAAAAAACAAAACAAAACAAAAAAAAACAAAAACTGCAGGGATTCGACTGACAAAATGCGAGCCAGCTCTCATCTTCTCAACTGATGATTTTTATTTTCAGGAAAAGCCCTAGCAGAATCACTGATTCACTAAACTAACCAACTAGTCAGACATCTTTCTTGCTGACTACCTCTAGTGGTTGGTTGCTCGTGTGAATGAAGTGAAAGTTTGGTTTAGGTTGGCAGAAAAAAAGAGGCAGAAGAATGAGGTTGAAGTTCAAGAGCAGGATAGAGAGGCTCAGTGAATGTTGTTTTGTAGGTAAGGAGGCGGTTCCGACTGTCGGAGGAGACTCTGTAGAAGATCAGAGTCCCAGCCGGCCAGTCCAGATACACTCCCAACCTACTGGAGCGCAAGGAGAAGGAAGATACACTGATTTTCTCATTGTTGTGCAGAACATAAGAACCTTCTTCAGAGCAAGTCAGACACCAAGACTTGTCGTTGTGCCCCAGTCTGCAATCATCATCATCCCCTTTCCTGCCAATGGTTTTGTATGTTAACCCAAAGCTGACAGCGTTCACCAACTCAACCTCCCAGTAGTAGCGCTCATCTAGACCCTGTTCACACAGCACCTGTGGGCAGTGATTGAACCTGTCTTGGTGATCAAAGTATGGCTGCTCCTCTTCCACCCAGGTCACCTTTCTGTTGTCTTCAGAGAGAAGGAGGTTCTTGTGGGCTGTGTTGGGGTCCAAAGTGAGCTCACAGGAATCTGGAGACAAGAAAACATTTCATTTAAGAAGATTATTCTGGAATAATACAGCTTGAGGTCGCTGCTGTTGGCACCAAACACGATGTTGCTGGACAGAACTCTACAGTATGTGGGAGGCAAAGAAAAAGTCATGTTTTTTGTTCTGAGTGTCCTTCCTCCTGGAGGAAGTGTCAGTATTTTTCTCATAACAAAATTCATGAATGCTTCAGTGACATAAATGTTTGGGTTCACAATTAAAAAGCCATTAATTATCCTGTATCAGAGGAAGTTTTACCTTTATTGCAACACCAGCCCTCTTGCTGATAATCCTGATCCTTACTCATTCTGTCTGCCTCCTTCCCAACAGGTGTGGCTGTTCAGCAATTAGAGTACCTGTAAAGATGGGGAGGGGACTGCAGCTCTTTCTCTTCCTCATTCTGGCCTGGCAGCAGCAGCAGCAGGAGCTGCTGCAGTAGCAGCAGAGACTTTTGTGGTGATTTTGTGTGACCTTATGTAGTTACTTTTGGTTTTCTTCTCCTTTGTGTTTGTGGATCAGTAGTTCATTTTCATGGCTTTATTTCTGTTGTTTAGGCTTTAGTTTTGGCTTTATTTGTTTTTAGGAGGTAGGGGGGAGAACCCTGTTCCGCCGGCCCCATGTGGGCTGGACAGTGGTGGCTCCCTTTCTTTTGTTCATTTTGGCTGGCCCACCAGTATTTAATTTTTCATTTAACCTTTATTTAAACTCGGAAATACATTGAGGTAGAGACCTCATTTACAATGTAGCCGAGTGAAAAAAAAAAGCTTCTACACAGAGAAAGCCAAAGAGAAGCTTGCATAAAAGTGGCGACAAGAATAAAAGAAACACAATAAAACTGCAATAATAAATAAAAAAATAAAAACAAATAAAAGCATCAATGATGAATAAAATTGTTAAAATACAAAGCACATTAATCAGGTGAAACAAGAACACCTAGAAGTAAAATGTGACACAATTAAAGATTTAAATTGCCCTAGGGAAAAAAATGATGAGAGCTTTAAATGGTTCTGCATGTTGTTCCATGTTGCAGGTGCACAATATGAAAAACTGGATTTTCCAAGTTCAGTAAAAACAGTTGGCACTTGTAGTGTAAACCAATCACTGGACCGAGTTTGATAAGAACCCACATTAAAAGAAAGCATGGAACTGATATAAGAAGGTAAAAGACCAATAAGAGCTTTATAAATAAATAAAACCCAGTGCCTTTCACGTCTTATACCAAGAGAGGGCCACCCAACCTTAGGGTACAGCTCACAATGATGGGTGTTATAACTGTCTCCAGTGATGAATCTTAATGCAGAGTGATAAATGGAGTCCAGGGGCTTAAAGGATAAGTTCGGTTTTTTGACACCTGGACCTTATTGTTAGGATTAAATACGCTCGTAGACTCACCCAGACAATTTTGGTGGAGCTCGGAGCCGTTTTCGAGCAATTTAGATCCATCCGACAGTGTTTTTTCTCATGCCATAGTAGCGGACGGGGCCAGAAATCGAAGCCCCTAAATTAGACTTTATCTGCTGCGAAACTCATGCAATGTCCACAACAACACCACCAGTTAGCCCCATTCGTGGACGTGCAGTGGTTGCTTGTTCTCTGGCCAGCTGTTCGGCTCTTTCCCTCTGCATCCTCCTTTCAAATAGCTCCTCGTCGGTGTATTCTGGCTCAAAACGATACGGGCATCCATTATACTCAAAGTCGTCGTCAGACACTTCTACATCGGATAAATATTTCCGCCATGCTGCACAGAAATAGCCGTGTTGCCGTGTAGCCTAGCAACAACAGCGTCTCTACTCGGCTGCAGCCCTGCGGCGCACGTCTATGACGTCACCAAAAGTTACCCATCCTTGTAAAGCCCCGAATGACCATAATAACGAAGTTGAGCTGACATGGTGATAACACTGGCCATTCATTTATAAAATGTAGGTGAAATGAGCGAGTTTCACAGCAGATAAAGTCTAATTTAGAGGCTTCGATTTCTGGCCCCGTCCGCTACTATGGCATGAGAAAAAACGCCGTCGGATGGATCTAAATTGCTCGAAAACAGCTCCGAGCTCCACCAAAATTGTCTGGGTGAGTCTACGAGCGTATTTAATCATAACAATAAGGTCCAGGTGTCAAAAAAACCGAACTTAACCTTTAAGAGTCGCAGCAGAGGCATGCATATACAAAATATCACCATAATCCAACACTGATAAAAAAGTTGCCTCAACAAGCATCTTTCTGCAATGGGGCGGAAAGGAGAGCCTGTTTCTATAATAGAAGCCAATTTTACTCCGCAAGGAAGTCACCAGTTTAGAAACATGATGTTTAAAGGTTAATTTATCATCTAACCAAACACCAAGGTACTTATACTCAGTGACCCTTTCAATAACTGTATTGTTGATGGCAGAGATGATGAGGTTGTCATTAATACAATTTTTTGATCTGGTGAACAACATGAATTTGGTTTTGTCTGCATTAAGAACCAGTTTATGATTATTGAGAGCAACTTGGACATCAAAAAAGCAGTGTTGGAGGGAATTTATGGCTGAGTGTGCATCATTGGCAATACTGTACAAAACGGTGTCATCTGCATAAAGATGAATATTACACCCAGTGACAGCTGAGGTAATATCATTGATGTAAATCGAGAACAGAATTGGCCCCAGAATTGAGCCTTGTGGGACACCTTTCGCTATATGGATAAATTCAGATTTCACATTACCAATAGAAACACACTGCTGCCTGTCGCTGAGGTAACTCTGAAACCATTTAAGAGCTAATTCATTAAATCCAAGACTATGAAGTCTTTTCAGGAGCAACGTATGATCCACTGTATCAAATGCTTTAGAAAGATCAATAAAAAGAGCTGCACAGTGTTTTTTCTTATCTAAAGCAGTTATGATGTCGTTCAACACAAGAGTGGCAGCAGTAATAGTGCTATGTCTTTCCCTAAAACCTGACTGATGCATACTGAGAATGCAATGTGTTGAAAGGAATGATCTTAGCTGAATATTAACAAGAGATTCTAGTACTTTTGCTAAGCATGATAATTTAGAAATTGGCCTGTAGTTATTAAGGTTGGCTGTTCCACCACCTTTATGCAAAGGTGTTACACAAGCAACCTTCCAGACCTTAGGGACCGTGCCATTTGAAACAGAAAGGTTAAAAATATGTGCAATGCAGCTGACCACAATTGGTGCAGCAAGCTTTAAAAAGTAAGGGTCAAGTTTGTCCTCTCCCAGAGACATTTTAGAATCCATAGACAGGAGTGCATTGGCCACTTCATCAATAGAGAAGGGCTGCAATGAAAAACAAGGAGTTGGCATAATATGGGTGATGGGATCAATAGCAGACAGTGGTGGTCCTGTATAAGTTTCATCAAACAGATTACCAGCTGAAGCAAAATGATCATTAAAAGCAACACAAATCTCCTTATGGTCTGAAATAGGACACCCATTTTCTGTGGTGAGAGGAGGAAATGACATGGAGGACTTGCGGTTCAACGAATTTACTGCCTTCCAGAAATTTGCCGGATTGGAATATGATTTTGGAATTAGATTTAAATAGTGATCAGATTTAGCCTTTCTTATCACAGATGTACATTTGTTTCTGAGCTGTCTGAAAGCAAGTAAGTGACCAGGGTCTCCAGTACGTCTAGCCAGAGTTCAAGCTTTATTTCTCTCTTTAATTAAGGAAGAAATTTCTGACGAGAACCGGGGGCTTGACCTATTCTGTAATCTATAATTTTTAAAAGGTGCATGCTTATTGACTACTGAGTTGAATGATTTACAGAAGTGGTCAAGAGCTAATTCAACATCTGAGATTTTAGCAGTGTCATGAATGTTGCTTGCCAGAAGATCATTCAAAAAAGTTTGCTCATTAAAATTTTTTAAATTCCTTCTGGATACCATACGGGAACATTGCCTTCTTATTCTGGTACTTCTGATGCAAGCTACTGGACAATGGTCACTAAAACCAAGTTCAAAAACTCCTGAGTCAGAAATTTTTTCTTTTCTGTTCGATAAAATTAAGTCAAGAAGAGATGACTTTGAGGGGTCCTTTAAATTTGGCCTAGTAGGAGCAGTAATTATCTGAGAAAGATTAAAATTACCACAAACCTCCTTTAAAAACTGGGAGGCTGAACTCAACCAGTTTAGGTTAAAATCACCTAAAACAATCAGTTCTGACTCTGTAAAAGGAGCTAAAAGATCAGCTATCTCATTGATAGCAGAGGGGGGCGCAGCAGGTGGTCTGTAAATTCCAACCACAATGAGAGAATTATTTTGCGCTATAGACACTTTCAGTGCCAGGAACTCAAAAGATTTGTCCACCGAGACTGCTTTCAGAACAGTACAGTTAAGACAAGCTTTTGAGTAAATGACCACACCACACTAGTCATCCAAGGCTACCTCAGAATCCCCTACAGTGCATCTTAGCCAAGTTTCAAATAAAACCACAATATCAGGGTCTGTATGTCCCAATAAAATTTTCAGCTGATCCAGTTTCTCATGCTGAGTAATGCTCCTGATATTTAAGTGAATTAAACCCAGCCCTCTCCTATTCTTAAAATCCAAAGGAGTAAGGGTCGGATGTGGAACAGATTCAGACTTTAAAGCAGCACTGAGGTCAGACTTTAAAGCCTGTGAAGCTGAGGAAGGCCTTGATGCACATACCAATACAGGAGAGTCTATTGGTCGTATTGGTCTTGGAACCACCTGAACACAAGGGGGAGCTGATGAGCCAAAACCTGACTGGGATGACGACAGTGGAGCAGAGAAGAAGTCGGTCAGTGGTTGGTGACCGGAAATGACCTGTGACGAACACACCTGGTCATCTGAGCATGTCGCAGACAGTCAGACTGCAGGAACTTTTAAAACAGAGTAAAATATGTTGTCCGTTAAAACTCGTGCACCCAGCCTGCTAGGATGGATACCATCCCTCAGATAAAAGGAAGAACGCTTCCAGAAGAGGTTAAAATTGTCAATAAAATCCATCCCGTGAGCTGAACTGGCAGACTAGAGCCATGTATGGAGGCTGAGGATCCGGTTAAAACAGCCAACGCTTTGGCCCAGCGGAGGCAGGGGTCTGGAAATGAAGATACGCTTTCCACAGTCTTTCAGCATGTGAAGGAGCCTGCTAAAATCCTGCTTTAAAATTTCTGAAGTCTGCCTGGAGACGTCATTGCATCCAACATGAATAACAACGTTCCTAACGCTGGGATACTCCGCCAGGAGACCGGGAATTTTCGCCTGGATGTCAGCCACTTTAGCACCAGGAAAAAATAATGTCTCCGCCGATCGTCTTCTAACGTGCCTCATAATTGAGTCACCGATGACCAGGGTGGCAGGAGACGCAGCTTGTGGTGGAGGATGAGGCTGTGCGCTTTGTACAGGAGCGGATGACGGAGGACGGGCAGAAGAGGAGCGCCGCGGAGCCGGGGTGAAATTCGGCTGTGCACGGCGAGGTGTGGGGCGAGTGGTTCGTCCTGGTATGATCACCGGGGCAGCCGGGAGCGCTGGAGATCCGTTGAACTTATTTAAAATCATGGGAGGTGAAGGGGAAGGCCGCAGGTTCCCAGCCAGTGGAGGAAATTCATGTAAATCCAGGATGTCATAGCGGTTATTTAGCTGGATGTCGCAGGTTGTGGGAGTACGAAGAGACAACCTCCCCCTCCTTTTGCGGTCGCCGACAACCTCCCAGGTCTCCGGGTGTGAGGGAGTGGAGCTGACCGGGGCTTTGGGTTTAGCCCCGAGCCGAAGCCAAGGGTCCTCCGGGAAGGCGGGTGGAGCGAAACCAGCCGCCGGGGGCGGTAGCAGTGGGCTGCGTAGAGCCGGTAACCGGGGCAGCGGTAGCAGCGGCCAGAGCAGAAGTAGTAGCGGGTGGAGTGGAACCTGCGGCCGGGGCCATAGTAGCGGGCTGCTTGGAGCAGGTAGCTGGAGGAGAAGCAGCAGTGGGTAAAGACGGACGTGGAGTCGGAGCGGCAGCAGCGGGCGGCGTAGAGCCAGTCTCCGGAGCAGCAGCAGGCAGCATATGGGCTGAAGCCGGAGGAGTGGGAGCATCCGCCGAATAAGGAGCCGTGGCCTCAAGCTCATCACCGGTGGCAGAGACTGGTACAGGGCCGAAGATGATAGTGTCCAGGTGTCTCTCAGCTTCCTGGATTTTGTAAAGATTCGAAATCCTCTGCTCCAGCTCAACGATCTTCTTGCCAAGGGAGAGACAGCTCTGACAGCTGGATGGCGAGGTGAGTGGAGCCATGGCCACCTGAGCGTATGCTCAACTTGTTTAATTTACTTAAAATCAAAGCGTGTGATTGCTGCGATCCTTGCCTCGATTGAGAGGTATAGTTAAAAACAATCGAGATCTAAAAAGTGTGTCATAAAAAGGTTCCTCAGAACTAAATAAAAAGTCACTTTTTTCAAAACTGTTTGGCGGAGAGACAGACGCCAATGCAGACGCCGACGCATGCGCGTCAGTTAGTTTGGGAGGGGGTCTAATTTAGCTAGGTTTTCTTAGGTTCTTTAGGTTTTGATTTGGTCACATCTGAGTGTTTACTTTTTTTTTTTTAAATAAAGAAACATGTCTTTTTTGTGCAACTCGTGACTCGTCTAGTTGTGTTCGGTCTCAAGGGTACGAGCTAATTTAGGGGATCGTAACACTAACACAGCTATTGCTATTGCTAGTTTTCAGTACCGACCAGTGCGTTCTGCGTGGGAGGTCACAAGTTTCTTTGTCGGTTTTTTTTTTGTTTTGTTTTGTTTTTGTTTTTGTTTGTTTTTTTTTTTTTGTTTTTTTTGTCAGTTTTGTATTTCTTACGTACCATGTCTAGCTTGCCTGGGTTACATTTGAATCTCAGATTTGAGGATAGTACACAGATATCTCCACCTTCTTTGCACAAAAACAAGTCAGTATATTCAAGGCCAGGTGTTTTAGAGGACATAAACATAAGGACACATTTTTGATTGGAGGGGATCAAAATTGAATTTTCAATTTGCAAGTTATCATTGTGATTTCCACAAATACTTACATTTCTTGAAACCCTGTTTCATACGGTGATCTCCCCCATGGTCAAGACTGTGGAGGAAAATATGGATTAAAAAATAACAGCTAGAAGTAACTAGAATTTATTGTGAGAATTTACTGCATCTGATATGTGTTTTATTGTTGCTGTTGATTTTAACATTCTTAAACAGTGTAGCTCTATTGTAAAACTCTAATGTAGAAAATAGTTTTATGGCAGTACACTCCATCTCACTAGCAGATTTGTAGTGGTAGTCTGGTAGCACGTCTCTGTCAATTCAGTAGAAAAGTCAAGTACAGTGGCATGCAAAAGTTTGGGCACCCCTGGTCAAAATTTCTGTTAATGTAAGAGTTAAGCAAGTGGAAGATGAAATGATCTCCAAAAGGCATAAAGTTACAGATGACCCATTTCCTTTATATTTTAAACAAAATTCTTGTATTTTCATCTTATACATTTTCAAAATAACAGAAAAGGAAAAGGGCCTGCAGCAAAAGTTTGGGCACCCTGCATAGTTAGTACCTAGTAGCACCCCCCTTGGCAAGTATCACAGCTTGTAAACACTTTTTGTAGCCAGCCAAGAGTCTTTCACTTCTTGTTTGAGGGATTTTCGCCCATTCTTCCTTACAAAAGTCTTCCAGCTCTGTGAGATTCCTGGGCTGTCTTGCATGCACTGCTCTTTTGAGGTCTATCCATAGATTTTTGATGATGTTTAGGTCAGGAGACTGTGAGGGCCATGGCAAAACCTTCAGTTTGTGCCTCTTAAGGTAGTCCATCATGGATTTTGAGGTGTGTTTAGGATCATTATCCATTTGTAGAAGCCATCCTCTTTTCAACTTCAGCTTTTTTACAGATGGTGTTAATTGAATCCATTCTTCCATCTACCCGTGAAATGTTCCCGTGCCATTGGCTGTAACACAACCCCAAAGCATGATCGATCCACCCCCATGTTTAACAGTTGGACAGGTGTTCTTTTCATGAAATTCTGTGCCCTTTGTTCTCCAAATATACCTTTGCTCATTGCCGCTTTTCTATTTTAACTTCCTCGGTCCACAGGACTCGTTTCCAAAATGCATCAGGCTCGTCTAAATGTTCTTTTGCAAACTTCTGACGCTGAATTTTGTGATGAGGACGCAGGAGAGGGTTTCTTCTGATGACTCTTCCATGAAGGCCATATTTGTGCAGGTGTCGCTGAACAGTTGAACAGTGTACCACAACTCCAGAGTCTGCCAAATCTTCCTGGAGGTCTTTTGCAGTCAAACGGGGGTTCTGACTTGCTTTTCTAGCAATCCTACGAGCAGTTCTATCTGATATTTTTCTTGGTCTTCCAGACCTTATCTTGACCTCCACTGTTCCTGTTAACTGCAATTCCTTAATTACATTCCGAACTGAGGAAATCGGTACCCCAAAACACTTTGCTATCTTCTTATAGCCTTCTCCTGCATTGTGGGCATCAATCATTTTCATTTTCAGAGTGCTAGGCAACTGCTTAGAGGAACCCATGGCTGCTGATTGTTGGGACAAGGTTAGAGGAGTCTGGGTAGCTATAAAGCTTTGAAATTTGCATCACCTGGCCTTTCCTAACGATGACTGTGAACAAGCCATGACCCTAACAGGCAAATCAAGGTCTGATACCTTGGTCAAAGTTATCTGAGAGCTCAAGTCTCCTGGGGTTCCCATTCTTTTGCAGGGTGTTGCTTTCCCTTTTTTACTCTAAAATTGTACAAAACAAAAATAATACACTGATATTGCTTAAAAAATTGAAAAGAGTGTTTCATTTTTAACTTCATGCCTTTTGGAGATCATTTCATCTTACACTTACTTAACTGTTCACATTTACAGAAATTTTGACTAGGGGTGCCCAAACTTTTGCATGCTACTGTATCTTTAACTCTCATTGCATTGTAATTACTTGAGTTTGCTGAGCTTGTATTGTGGATCGTCCTTCAGGTCAGTGAGGAGTTTGATTCCTGAGTCTCCTGGATTGTTGTAGCTCAGGTCCAGCTCTGTCAGATGGGAGGGGTTGGACTTCAGAGCCAAAGACAGATAAACACAGCCATTCACTGTGACGTGACAACCTGACAACCTGAGAAAACAGTGTTAGGTTTATTAGCATGCACGTTCTGGATGTAAATATACACAACACTGTTACCAGTGAATGAATGAATGTGGCAGTTCCAATAAAGAAGGAGTGACCATTACAAAACAGACATCTGCATCTAAATGTAGGATCTTTTGGAAAGGGACAAGAAGGGACAGAAGCATGCTGGTTGTACTTGCAGTAGTATTGACCAGTCACATTTGAGTGGGATTTGATTGCATTGGCCAAAATGAAATCTCAGAGGCCATTGGCTGTCAACTGTAGGGTTGTTTAAATACTGATACCAGCATTGGAAATGCCTCCGATGAGGCTAAAAATGCTGGATTGGGTATAAGCGAGTCTATGCATCACTCATATCACGTAATTTATTAACACCAAAACGGGACCCTGCTACTTCCCAGCAGTGTCCCGTACACCAAAGAAAGCTCTAAGGCATTCATACAACAATGCCAGCAATCACATCACACCCATACAGGGTTAGCTGTAAAATAATATTAAATTTTGAATGCACTGGTATTGAACCAGCACTGAATATTAGCTAATATGCAAACTTCAGGCCTCAGAATCACTATCAGGAAGGAAAAAATGGTATTGGAACATCTCTGGTCGTCTAATGACAATTTAGATTTTTATTAGTCATTTAAAAAACTGGTCATAGATGTTGGCTCTAAATCCCCGCCTCCATTCTCGCATCTTAAGTTGCTAATTGGACTGCAAACAATGACCAGAACATGGAAGAGGAAGTCTTGGCATGGATATCCGTTATGCGGATATCCACTGGCAACAGACACCAGTAGTTCCCACAGAGGCTAAACTGTCATTGAACGATAGCCGAGGGCTTCCAAGGTTGATAAAGGAGTGACTGGAGAAAAGAAGGTTTCACATTTCATGGCAGTTTGAAGTTGTAGAAGTGTACTCAGAAGCAAGAGGAATCATGGCACCGCTCAGATTGCAGGAGCAGTCCAAGGCCATGCAAAAAATGAACTCTGCAAAGGGACAAATAAAAGTCTATGGGCCCTATTTGTCACAGGTGTAATTTGGACCCAGATGCAGCACACCAAACAACAGGAGATGTTGGTAATGACCTTTATTATGACACAGGTGAAACAGGGACTTGAGCACATAACGCACCGGTAACAGTTTGTTCCTCAGGCTGAAAACCCGAAAAACGAACCGACAAGGGACGAGCAACAGGGAAGGCAGGACCAGACGGAGAGGTTGGGACCAGGTGAGAAGTCGGGACCAGGTGAGCAGACAGGAGGTAAGTTGATGCCAAGTAGAGAATCAGGATTCCAGAGGTGAGGTGAGTACAGTTGATTTTCTCCACAGGAACACAGATGAGGAAACAGGGAAACTCACACTGTGACGTCAGATGGACACACCAAGCAGCCATGGGGCCAGGCAGGCAAAAAACAGGAATGCTGAGACAGATCTCAAGGTGAGGAACAGAAGGCCGTGGTGAATGTCCAGGAATAAGGCCAGGCAGGTGAGTCAGCGACAGGCAGGATAGGCAACAGGAGATCAGGCAGGTCAGGAGTGCAGGAAAGTCTTCCATGAAGGCTGAGAACGATCTGGCAAGGAGTGAGTGTGCTAGAGAGGCTGATACACTGGGCTGATTGGGGATGAGCTGCAGCTGAGCTTGCAGGTGAGTGGAGTTGGCCTGATGAGGTGGGAGTGGCTGGCAGGTAGAGTGGAGCAGAGGCAGGGAGAATGGAAAATTACTGTGGCAGAGGTACAGGAGGGAAACTGGGAGAATGGAGCTGTGACACTATTATTGGGCCAAATGAACAAAAGAAATCTGGGGTATCCAGATGTTCACACACAGCCTACATGTAAACCCTCTGATAACAGACTCTTGCTTACCCGTGAAAACTATAATACCATTTTAATACATACCTCAGTGTCTTCAGTCTGCAGCTCTGACTTGACAGTCCATCACAGAGCAGCTCCACTCCTGAATCTTTCAGGTCATTGTTGCTCAGGTCCAGATCTCTCAGAGGCACGTGGGGGAACTTGAGCCCAAAGGCCAGTTGCTTAACCCACTCTTCAGTCACTTTGCAGTCCACTAGTCTAGAGTCATAAAATGATAAAGAAAAAATTCCAACTCTTTAAAGATTGTTTCCTGTTGAGAAAGGAAGGATCTGATCCCTTCACTTAACCTAGGTAGCATACAGGCTGCCCTAACGATTTTGTTAGTGGAACCTCTTGGGAAGTAACATATGCAGCCTGAGATGAAGATCAACATACATTATTCAGGAGTGGAAGACTACAACCAGATTATTTTATGTGTTACAGGGAACGTGAACTTACATGGCCTTTCTGCTGCTCCTCACAGCTGGTATCAGCCTCCTCCTGCCTTCATCTGATGTGTTGAAACTCTTCAGGTCCAACACATCCAGGTCATTCTTCGATACCTGCAACATGTAGGCCAGTGCAGAGCAGTGCAGGGGAGTCAGCTCTGTTTTCAAACGATCTGGAAATTTGAGATATTCTTCAATCTCATCTTTGACTTTGTGATCTCTCATCTCAACCATGGTCT
>JAWZSL010000101.1:347500-554364 GCA_034769285.1 Lutjanus argentimaculatus | reverse complement strand
TTTTTTTTTTTTTTTGGGTTTTTTGGAAAAAAAGGGAATTTAAAGTGGGGTTTTGGTTTGGGGGGTAGTCATCAGTTTCTGCCCGGTGTAATTTTATTCATTTTTGGTTTCACATAACACCAATGACACACCTCGGGGATATTTTTCATGATGAATGTAAAGCAGGTAAATTATTATGAAATAAACCCCGACAGGCGCTGCAGGACGAGCAAAAGGAATTTATTTCACAAAAATGAGCAGCTCACTGTACATTTATCTCAAATATTACATGGTTTACTTACCAAAAAAAAATTTCAATTAGATTTATTTTTGGTAAGGATTTGTTCATTTTATTGCACTTCCAGAGTCAATGATCAGAACTGTTCCCAGGGGAACAACCAGTTATAAAGAAATAACAGACCATAGCAGACTTTTGACCAATCAAACTGAGTATTTAACAAAGAATCATGTATTTAACAAAACCATGTGCTTTGTTAAATACTTCCAGGTAGGCTGGATGATTATAAACCTTAATCCTCTTTACTGTTTTTCACATAAAGTAAAAAGTAAGGATCCCTTTAAATTTCAGTAATTATAACAGCGTTAACTTAAAAAGTCAACTAGATGCACTACTAGTTACACATTACTTTGTAATGCAGCACAATTAATCCATTTCGATAACTGTCCCTGACATTTTCAAATTAACTGATAATATAAACAACAATAACCAGCAAAGTAATGATGTTTGCTTCATATCAAAGTTATATATAAAGACACTAATTTTAAATTCATTTTAATGACTGTATGAATTTATGACATATGAAAAAAACACATCAGGTTCATCAGAGAAAATAGAAGGTGATTTTGGGACATCTTGAACCAGTCAGATCATCTCTGTGTGTCCTTCATTGGGACAATGAGGACAGAGTTTAAAGGACTTTGACACATTTCTGTGTTCACAACATTTATTTTTTAAATTATAAATGAAGCTGCATGCTTCTATTTTTCACTGTGATTTTGTTGAACCTCACATACATAGATTTAAAGAATCAGCGCCTTCTGGTGGACAAATTAAATCATCACACGTTGCTTCATGTGTTACTTATCAGCCAACATATACAAACATATATACACTGATTTTTATATGTCACATAGTGAAGAGTTAGTGAGGTGAAGTTTAAGGAAAAAGACTTGAATATTTCTCTTTTCTTCATCAGTTGAAACGGCAGCACCTTGTGACAGAAACACATTTCTACAAACACTGAAGACTTTGACATTTTGAATATTTTCAGAGAAAAACAAACTGTAGATGTTTAGTACTCGGGGAGTTAGTTCATCTGTCAGAAAGTCGTCTGGTCAGTTCGTGTGTAACAAGCAGGATAATGAACATAAATGAGTTGATGTAATGACTGAATGAAGACAGACTGTAGATTTTCCATCTTTTTCCCTGTAATGAGTGAACTTTGATCACGTGACTCTTCACCTGTGTCCTCTCTGACAGGGAGAAGATGATCTGCAGGATCCTGCTGCTCATCAAGCTGACCTCCTGTGTCTGTGGTTAGTTTACACCTTCACTTTAATTATCTCAAGACAAAAGACAACACACACTTTCAGATTCACAGATTTAAAGGTGAAAGTCATCAAATCTGTCAGTGAAAACATCTGCAGAACTATTTAAAGCCAGTCAACACTTTTTTTATCCTGTAGTATCTTTGTTTCCAACCTGTCACTTTGTTCTGCTCCTCACTTTCCCCCTCTGCCCTTCTCAACAGGAACATTTGTAGTCAAGGGTGACACAGACCTCCTATCAGGCAGAGGAGAACCAATCACAACAATCACACGGAATGGACGTTCACAACCAAAACTGACATGTCGCTCACTCTGTTTCTGTCCACATTAAAAAGTTTTTTAATCTCAGGTCTTCAGTTCTGTTTCATCTAAATGAAGGTGTTGAGGTCCCAGGGCTTCAAGATAAACGGTTTGCAGGACGAGTCCAGTGTGACAAAGACGTCCTCAGAGAAGGACGAATCAAAACTTCATGTGTCCAGACTCAGGACTGAAGACTCGGGCCTGTATGTGTGTAAAGTGAACACAGATGAGGGTAACTGCTGCTCGATGTCGTCTCAGTGTCACTGGTGAGTGATTCAGTAGTTTAGTAAAAGCAGATTTCCATCTTAGAGTCGTGCTGCTAGTGTTGCTAAAACTGTCCATCATAATGTTTGTAAGAGTCCAACAGTCGTTCCTCCTAGAACCTTCAAAAACTACTTTGTTTTGTCCCACCAACAGTCCAAAAGAACTTGAGTCCATTTTCTGTCCTTTCCCAGCAAGCTGCTTGATGAGTCCAAACCTTCAGAGACCAACAGGGGAGTCCACAAGCCAGAGAGTCGGGGAAGGATGGGCCTCTATGCTGGACTGGGACTGACAGCAGCAGCAGTTGTTCTATTGATCGTCTCTGCAGTCATCAAGCTTTGTTTCAACACCTGAATCAAAAACCAACAAGACAGACTCAAGACTCTCTCGCTCTCAAATGTCCACTAAAGGACTGAGGACATTGTTACACTGCACTTTCTTTCCTACTGTTTATAATGTACATATTGTAAATAAATTCATTTTTATATGAGAGAAGTTTTTTCTGTCTCTTCTGTGTCTTTTAATATCAGACAGACACAAGTTGTCAAGTTGTTATGAGCATCAAAGATAATAAGAATAAACTTTATTAAAACTCTAAACAGTTACAAACTGATGTGTTTATGTCAAAGCTATATGATGAATAAAAAGACAGAAGAATGTTCGACAAAAGTGGAAAAAGCAAAGTTTTATTTCTTTTTGTCCCAAATTGACGTTTTAGAGAACAAATTAATTTGCTTATTAAACTTCAATAAATACAAATAAAGTTCACAAAATGAAATGAAATGAATAAAAGAGGATAAATTTAAAAACTCGTCACACAGGTTTAAACCTTCGCCAAAAGCGCCATCTACCTACATAAAAACACTTACAGTTTTTTTCAATTGTTTACACGCAATTTTGAAAACAGGGCTCCTTTTTTCAAAATATTCACACAAATTATCCAAACACCACACTCAATTTGCATAACTCCTAGATTGTTTGCAAAATTTGACACACTTCAGTCAAAATATACACACATATTAAAAAAATGCTGTTCTGTTTTCATCTCACTAACACAGTGTTCAAATGATCAGACACTATTGCAGTCAGTTAAAACACTACTGGATAAATACAAAACACATTTGTAAAAACCCTATTTTAGCAAATAACGTGCTAGACTTTTTTTGGCCAACATTTTTTATGTAAGGGATAATTTAGATGACAAAAAGATATTGACAAACCCACAACATTTCTTCATGATTACTTTGAGGTATACAGAGAAAGTCCACAAATACTATAAACTTACCAACACTGCACAACACTGATGCTGCAGACTGAAAATATTTATTTCTTACCGTACTCAGTTACAGAAACATATCAATCAACAATGACAATCAAAAAAAAAGTAGTTTTTCTTACTACTGAAAAGTGTAGACAAATAAAAATTACTGCATGAAGTACATCATCCCTCTCTACCCCCTTCCTGTACCTCCTTCTTCTCCTCTTCCTCTACCTTCTTCTTTTCCTCTTCCTCTTCCTCTACCTCCTTCTTCTCCTCTTCCTCTTCCTCTACCTCCTTCTTCTCCTCTTTGAGCTCCCCCCCCTCATTCTCACTCTTCTTCTTCTAACTCCTTCCATTTTTGTTGAAGACAGGTGAACTCACCTGCTGCCTTTTATAGCACCTACCCGACTGCTGTATTTTCAGTTAAGCACATGTGTGCTTCCACACCTGAGGATTATGTTTATACTGTTTATAAGGGTTAAATATTGTAAATAAATCCCTGTTTATATGAGAGTTGTTGTTCTGACCTTTTAATATCAGATAGACAGAAATTGTCAAGAAGAAAAAAGAGTTCATTAAGAGCAAAGATAATAATAACAAACTTCACTGACATTTAAAACAATAACTGCTTTAAATGATAGAATTTGAAAGGACCTAAAAAAATCATATAATGAAACTAAGAAGACTATAACAGAAGGAACATGATGTTGACGTACAGTAAGTATCAGCTTCCTTGAGGTGGGACTGATTTTTGTTCAATAGTAAGTAAAAGGAAGGACAGCGTTTCTCCCAAAATCAGTACATTGAAGTCAGAGCCTGAGTGTAATTCATATTTTCTCTTTTGTCTCCACAAATTTTTGTTGCTGTGTTTATGTTTTATATCCTATTTAGAGATTTCTGTTCTGATTTTCACTGCAAAATACAAACTTTAGAAATGTTTGGATGAATTCACTGATCTTAAACAGTGTGGAGAGAAAAAATTTTATTTTATCAGTGTGCAGCAGTGTTTTCTCTTGTGTTTTGATCCATATGTTCATGTACTTTACTTTAACACAGTGGTTCTTAAACTGAGGTGCAAAGCTGCTCCAGTGGTGGGGGAGACCAGGGGAGAAATAATAGAATGAAACAAAGATGAATAAATATGATTTATGAAGGAGAAATAACAGATGGAAGTTTTCTGATTCTGTCACTAAAAATTAATCTTTTGAATCTTTTAGGCGGGTTTTTCACCCCCAATTATTGTCACAGGTTTTAATAATTGTTTAAGCACGGTTTTGTAAATAGGTTCATTTTGCAGCACGCTTCACACTCAGCAGTGATGTTTTTTCTGTCACCAGATGGCACCAGATGGTTAAACTCTTCACTATTATCAGGAAAACATGAGACAACATGAAGGTTAAAGGTATTTATAGGTTCAGTCCAGTTAGTCAATTAAAACACATCAGCGCTGTTTGC
This sequence comes from Lutjanus argentimaculatus, assembly GCA_034769285.1. NCBI lineage: Eukaryota > Metazoa > Chordata > Actinopteri > Lutjaniformes > Lutjanidae > Lutjanus > Lutjanus argentimaculatus. Next base: position 549,539 of record JAWZSL010000101.1, on the reverse strand, counting down.
TTCAATTAGTGTTTTGGGGATTTTATAAATGAAAGAAGAGAAAAAAAAAAACCCTCAAGTTCTCTAACAAAGAGTCTGTTTTTTTTTCACCCACAGAGGAGAAGAAACTGGGGGGAAAGCTGCGCTCATCCTGGCTCCTGCAGTCAGTTCTGTCAGTTATGTGCAGGGTTTGAATAAATGAGCTGATTGGTGGGTGAACATTTTACCTACAACACTATAATACACCACTATAAAATAATTCAGTCTGTCAGGTTTGTTTGCAGGTTAGATAAACATCAGTTAAATCTGGAATATAAACATTAACTAAAAAATAAAGGCCCTGAGAAGCTGTAAATAAAAACTGTTAACTAAACTGAATGAAATGATCCAATCATAAAAATATATAAACTGATCTGTGTGAGGTGAGTAAAGCTGTGGAGTAAAATTCCCTTTGTAGTCTGTGTCTTCAGTCAATATGAGGACCAAACTGTGAGACGAGAGGAAAGTGTTGTCCAGTCTGTGAGTCTGTGTTCAGATCATTTGAGACGACAAGCAGCTTCAATAACCAAGAGGAGGGGGGGGTGGGAACCTGAAAGGTACCGTCAGTCAGGAGAAGAGGGGGAGAGATTTGGCGAAGCCTGTCATTGACGTCTGATTCAAAAAGGAATGCAATAAATAAAACATTCTGTCATGTTTGTCGCACCTGTTTGTCAAGTTGTGTTAAGGAGCTCACTTATGCACCAGGACACACCTACTAATGTCACATTCAAAGGTTCAAACAAAGGAAACATTGTCTTCCTGAAATTTTAACTGTACTGAAATTTACATTATGGATAATATTCATATATTAATGTGTAATTTTGACATGTAAATAAAGAACACTGTGAACTATGAAATGTTGGAAAAAACTGCTACATTAACACTGAGCTTTGGGCCTGCTGCCTACTAATTAGTTAACTGATAATCATCATCAGTCACTGTCAATCTATTAATTTCCATCTTGCATTAGTTCAGATTTTGTAATCAGAGGTAAACAGTAACTAAGTACATTTACATCAAGTCCTCTACAAAACAACAAACAAAGATCTTTTTGTCAGGAGGCTTTGAAAACATATTAGTTGTCTGGTTCTCTCACAGGGGGGGTTTTAACCCACTTGTGTTTTACTTTTGATGGTACTGAGGTCTGGCTTGCTGCGTCCCTGTTTCTCATGTGGTGTAGCTCCATGGCTGCTCTTTTCTCCGTGCAGCCACAAACACATCAGGCAGCTCAGCAGCTTCAGCAGTGGAACTTTGGATTGTGCTCTTTTATCCCAAACCTGCAGCTCAGGAGACATCCTCTGATCTGAACAACAGACTCACAGACAACACTTTCCTCTTCGCCTCACAGTTTGGTCCTCATATGACTGAAGACACAGACTACAAGGTCATTTACTCCACAGCTTTTTCTCATCTCACACATCAGTCTATATATTTTTATGTTTTTTGGATGATTTTGATTGGTTTTATTGCGACTGACACTCCACAGAGTGAAAATGAAGGGGTGAGAACCTGCAAATAAAAACAGAATTGAATCATCCTGGAGACGAAGAGCGGGACCTGAAAGACACCATCAGTCAGAAAAGAGGGGGAGAGAAAGGAGGGACCAGTTTCGCCTCGGCTGTTCAAATCAGGGGGTAACTATCAACTTCAACAGCATAGCGTGGAAAAACATTTCTCATGGCGAGTCACTCAAAATCGAATACAGAATACAGAGAAGAGAGGTAGAAATTGAGACAAACAACTGTTACGTCGAGCATTACGGACTCCATTTAGAGACACTTTTTTACCTCACTGGTCCCCTGTTCGTCAGGACTATTCAGTCAGTCCGGACAACACTGTCCTGGCCTTGCACAGTTTGGTCCTCATATGACTGAAGACACAGACTACAAAGGGCATTTACTCCCACAGCTTTACTCACCTCACACAGATCAGTCTATATGTTTTTATGACTTGATGATTTGATTGGTTGATTGCGACTGACACTCGCAGTGAAAATGAAGGGATGAGAACTTGTAAATAAGAACGGAATGGAATCATCCTGGAAAAGAAGAGCGGAACCTGAAAGACGTCAGTCGGGGGAAGAGGTGGAGAGAAAGGACGGACTATTTTCATCCTGCGGCTGTTCAAAGCGGGGTGAGAATGTCAACTTTGACAACCTAGCATGGGGAAAAAATTCCACATGTATCAGGCACTCAGTATCGCAGTACTGAATGCAGAATTAAGCACCTTGTGTAAACAGACGAATATAATAATAACATTACAACACAAAGGGACTTTTGTCTACCCGACACTAAATGGAGAAGTCGAGATATAAAACTGTTACGCCGAGCATTACAGACCCAGTGAGAGACATTCCACCACACCCGTCCCCGTGTTCGTCAGGGTTATTCAGTCATCCAGACAACACTGTCCTGGTCTTTTTTGGGCCTCATATGACTGAAGATACACAGGTAATGTTTTATTTTCTATTCATGTTGTTCTTCTCATTATACAAGTTCTAATGTGGGAAATTTATTGTGTTTTAGTTTCCATGTCTTTTCCTTTACTTCAGGGTGAGACAAAGTGTTTGATGAATAATTTAATTTGTTCTGTTCACTCAGTAAAGAAACAATTCAACAACAGTTTAGATTTATTGAGTCAGAGATAGATCATCATTTACTGTTTTACTCCACGCAGACAATATTTACAAATTACAAATTTACCAATATTACATGCGTATTCTACAAAACAACACATTTTGTGAATTTGTTTTATCCCTTATTGTTGTTGTTCTGAAAAACAAATTTACTTTTTTTCATCATGGCTTCAAAACTAAGCTAGAAAAGAACAACACAATATAAAACTGCTGTCAGGGAATAAACTGTTGTGTGGTCAGTATCACAGACCCAAGATCAGTCTGACAGGAACCGTCAGTTCAGGAGAGGAAAGATCGAATAGATAGAAAACACATCCTGATGTGTGTGTACAGTACATGTAAGCTGTGACACTTGCGTTGTTGAATACAGCTCTGGAAAAAATTAAGAGACCACTGCAATTTTTTCTGAAATCAGCATCTCTACATGTATTTACAACCATTCAATTTCAGTGTCTCTTGAATTCCAACACAAGCACACCTCATTCTACTTAATGAGGTACTGATTAGGGGATCACCTGAACCAAATCTCATTTAATGAGGAAAAGTATAAAAACCACTGCTGTGGGGTTTTCACTATCCTCTTGCAATAGGACCAGCTAGATGGCAAAAAAAAGTGCTAGTAGTACCTCAAAAAATAATTGTAATCAAAAAATAACTATTGACCATGCCAAAAAAGTTGAAAAGAAAAGTTTTGAGTGAGGGAAAAAAAGGTTCAATTCTGGCTTTACTGGCAGAGGGATACAGGAGGGATCAGGTCCTTCTATCCTTAAAATTTCTAAAACAGCAGTTTCATAAGAACAAGGTCAAGTAGCAGACAAATGGGGACAACAAAGCTTTCAGACCAAGAAGAGGCGAAAACAACTCTCCACTGACTGGGGATGACCGTCAACTCATTCGAAGTCACTCAGCAACCGTAGGATGACATCAAGTGACCCACAAAAAGAATGGCAAAAAGGCAGCTGGGGTGAAGTGCAAAGGCGAGAACGGTTCAAAACAGGCTCCTATGGGCAGGGCTCAAGTCATGTAAAGCTAGAAAAAAGCCCTTCATCAATGAGAAGCAAAAGAAGAGCCAGGCTGAGGATTGCAAAAGACCATAAGGATTGGACCATAGAGGACTGGAATAAAATCATCTTCTCTGATGCGTCCAGTTTTCAGCTTTGTGCTAGCACCTGGTCGCTAATGGTTAGACGGAGACCTGGTGAGGCCTACAAGCCACAGCGTCTCGCACCCATTATGAATTTGGTTTGGGGGATCAGTGATGATCTGGGGGTGCTTCAGCAAGGCCGGATTCGGGGGAGATTCGTCTTTGTGAAGGACGCATGAATCACATACAAAGTTATCCTGGAAGAAAAAGAAATGAAGAAATGTTTCACAACTCTGAGGGTTGGTTTTTCCAGCAGGACAATTTCTCCATGGGCCCCATAGCTAGGTCAATCAAGGTGTGGATGAAGGACAACCAGATCAAGACCCTGTCGTGGCCAGCCCCCAAACTCCAGACCTGAACCCCATTGAAAACCTCTGGAATGTGATCAAGACAAAGATGGATGGTCACAAACCATCAAAAATAGCTGAGCTGCTTGAATTTTTGCACCAGGAGTGGAAAAAAGTCACCCTACAGCAATGTGAAAGACATGCCAAGCGGTCAAGACACATGAAAGCTGTGATTACAAATCAGGTTATTCCACCAAATATTGATTTCTGAACTCTTCCCAAGTTAAAACATTAGTATTGTGTTTTTTTAAAAAATGAATTGAACTTGTTTTTCTTTGCATTGTTTGAGGTCTGAAAAACACTGGGTCTTTTTTGTTTATTTTGACCATTTCTCATTTTCTGCAAATAAATACTCCCAAATGACAATATTTTTATTTGGAATTTGGGAGAGATGTTGTCAGTAGTTTATAGAATAAAGCATTTTACTTAGTTCATTTTACTCAAACACATACCTATAAGTAGTAAAATCAGAGAAACTGATAATTTTGCAGTGGTCTCTTTAATAAAATTTACAGAGTTGTGCATGAACAGACCTTCTTGTTTTCCTCCTCTGTTGATCAGTTAACATGGTTGCTGACAGGCTTGTTAGTTTACTAATTTTGTAAATGGAGACACTTTATATCATGGTTGTTGGGGCCAACAGACTGGTCTAAGTATTTCTTATAAACTGCTTTATCTACTGGGATTTTCACACACAATCATCTCTAAGGTTTACAGAGAATGGTCTGAAAAAAAAGAAATATCCAGTGAGGAGCAGTTCTCTGGGTGAAAATGCCTTGTTGATGCCAGAGGTCAGAGGAGAATGGTCAGACTGGTTTTTAGATGACAGAAAGACAACAGTTTAAATCAAACAACCACTCGTTACAACTGAGGTATGAAGAAGACCATCTCTGAACACACAACATGTTGAAACTTGAAGGAGATGTTCTACAGCACAGAAGACCACACCGGGTGTCACTCCTAAGCTAAGAACAGGAAACTGAGGCTACAATTCACACGACTCATCAAAACTGGAAAATAGAAAATTGGAAAAAATGTTGTCTGGTCTGATGAGTCTTGATTTCTGCTGTGACATTCAGATGGTCAAGAATTTTATGTAAACAACATGAAAGCATGGATCCATCCTGCCTTGTATCAACAGTTCAGGCTGGTCATGTGGGTGGTTTTTCCCTTTCCACACTTTGGGCCCCTTTTGTACCAACTGAGCATCATTTAAACACCGCAGCCTACCTGAGTATTGTTTGCTGGCTACGTCCATCCCTTTATGACCACAGTGGGATGCGGGTCCAGACCCCTTGCCCCCTCACCCCCAACGCGATTTCTGTCCTTGGTGGATCACAAAATCCAATTGACAGTTCCATAGTTTTGGGGCATAATAAGCAAAGGCAGCCTCTCTGTGCCTTTTAGTTCTAACCTCTTGGATAATTAGGAAGTTTGGGTCAGAGGACCTGAGGGGCCTGGCAGGCACATATATCTGTACCATGTCAGACACAAAAGATGGGGCAAGGCCATGTAGTGATTTAAAAACCAATAAAAAGAATTTAAAAAATCATGGATAATAATAATACTAATACTACTACTACTACTACTACTACTACTACTAATAAAAATAATAATAATAATAATAATAATAAACATCTCAATCTTCTATCTATTTGTATGATGACAAGCATGCCCAGGTTTTCCAGTTACACCAGAAGAGATAAATCCATCAAATCTGAACAATAAATCAGAATTGATCACTAAGACCCGCAGTGTGAACGTAGTCCCAACTGGACTGAAGTCTTCATGTGTCTCTGCAGCCAGCAGCTCAGTGAACGCTGAACCAAAAACACACGTTGTCTCATGTTTCCTGTTTATAATGAAGAGTTTAACCTCTGGCGCCTCTTTTGGCAGAAACACATGACTGCAGTTTGTAAAGTGATTTAATTTTCCCATAATGTTAAACGTCTTGATGAAAACAGACCCTTTTTTGTTGCTGTGGTTCACCTGTGGGCTCCTCTGACAGGGAGAAGATGATCTGCAGGATCCTGCTGCTCATCAAACTGACCTCCTGTGTCTGTGGGGTTTGTTTACACCTTCACTTTATTATCCATCAAGACAAAAGACAACCCCACAAATTTGACACTTGAGTCTTTAAATGTGTGAGGAGGAAGGTCTACAGCACTGAGACATCACTAAACTCTCCACAGAAACATCTCTAGATGGAGTTTAAAGTGTCACTTTGTCTGCTCCTCACTTTCCCTCTCTGTCCCCCTCACAAGAAAAAATTTTAGTCAATGTGACACAGACCTCCTATCAGGCAGAGGAGAACCACAACATCACACTGGAATGGACGTTCACAACCACAACTGATGTGTCGCTCCACTCCCTTTATATCTATTTTGACATGATAAATCCTTTCAAGAAAACCCCGGAGTGTTTCGTCTACATGAAGGTGTTGAGGTCTCAGAGTCTCCCGGATGAACAGTTTGCAGGGCGATCCAGTTGTGACAAAGACTCCTCAGAGAAGGAACGAATCAGACTTTGTGTGTCCAGACTCAGGACTGAAGACTCAGGCCTGTATGTGTGTGACGTGAAAACAAATGATGGTGTGAACCTCCGTGGATGTCGTTTTTAGTGTCACTGGTGAGTTGATTCAGTAGTTTAGTAAAAGCAGATTTCCATCTTATAGTCCGTGCTGCTAGTGTTGCTAAAACTGTCCATCATAATGACGTAGAGTCCAACAGTCGTCCTCTAGAACCTTCAAACTGCTTGTTTTGTCCACCAACTGTCCAAAACACTTGAGTCCATTTTTCTGTCCTTTACAGCAGCTGCTGAGAGTCCCAACCTCAGAGACCAACAGTGAGTCCACAAGCAGAGAGTCGGGGAAGGATGGGGCCCCTATGCTGGACTGGGACTGACAGCAGCAGCAGTTTTTTAAATGTCTGTCTGTGCAGGACTCTGACCAAATCTGCTGAGAAGAAATGAAACGTCTCTGCAGTCGTATAGATGTTGAGTTTCTCAGAGAAACAACCCATCAGGAACCCAACAGGACTCTGTCTGGAGGACACACTTTCTGTCAGAAAGAGTCATCAGAGCTTTGGTTAAAGACCTGAGTCATAAAAAACCCAAAAGACTGACTCCAACATCTGGTTTCAGTGTCCTCAAAATCATCCAGATGCGGACATTGTGGATAAAGGCTTTTAACCTTTGTTCATTCAGTGAAACACCAGAGGAGAATCATGCAGGTTGTTTTTTTGCCAGTGTGAACTTCACACACTGTTACTGGAATATTTTCCTCCAACATGTGTTCAATGTGAAATAAACTGGATGAACTTCAGCTAATGATGCAGAAGACAGAGACTTTTCTTCATCCTCTGTTTTGTGTGTCCCTGTAGACGTGACTGTGTATCGATTCTGGACTCTGCTCTGCAGCTGGCAGACTTCCAGCTCTTCAGAGTGAGCACAGAACTTTCTGACAAAGTGAAAAGAGAAGAAATCTGTTTTTATATCAATGATGGCTGATGTAAAGATGTGACAGTGATCCTGCAGCTCTGTTCTCCTAAACTGAAAATATTTTTCATCAACTGTAAACCTTTCTACTTTCCCAGTCATACCGGTCAGAGTTTGAATTCCACTTCAGGCGTTCAGGAGGCAAGATTTGACTTTTCTGACTGTAATATGATGTTTTCACTTCACAGATGATGAAGAGAGGCATTAAAATGTGAGTTAAAATAAGACTCATGTAGGTGATATTGATCAGCAGTGAAAGAGTGGACTCTGCAGGAACCTCCACCAGGATGACAGAAGGCAGCTCTCTGACTCCTGGACCATCAACACCAGATCCCCTCCAGGCTGCATTCATTCTCCTCTGCTCTCCACCCTGTACACCAACAGCTGCACCTCCACCCATCAGTCAATGCTCTGAAGATGGTGGAGACGGTCGTGGACTTCAGGAAGAGCCCAGCCCCACTTGCCTCCATCACCCTGTGTGACTCCTCAGTCAACACCGTCCCTCCTCTTCCAGGACACCATCATCACCCAGGACCTGGAGTGGAAGCTGAACGTCAGCTCCTTCACCCAGAAACCCAGCAGAGGATGGAGCTCCTGCAGAAGTTCAACCTGCCAACAACTAGGATGGTGCACTTCTACACCACCATCACTGAGTCCATCCTCACCTCCTCCACCACCATCTGGTTCACTGCTGCTACTGCCGAGGACGAGGACAGACTGCAGCACATCACCCCCACTGATGACTCTTCTCCCCTCTTCACTCACTACATGTTACATTAATATAAAGTCATAAAGTCTCCACCACCTGACTCATGTGTTACATTAACACACATTTATTACATCTTGTACGTTACAAATATTCTTTATTCTGGCTATTTTTGCACATTTTCTCATTAATACTTTGCACATTCCTGCACAAAACTGTACAGCTCTTTCATTTTTTAAGAGCACTTATACTGTATAAAGTTTGATTTAATTTTTTTCACTGTGTGAAAAGTTTTTCAGGGAAATAATTCAGATTTTTTTGTAAGTTGGTTCAGTCATTGATCACTCTGTTATCAATCCTAAGTTTGAGAAAATGTGTCTGGAATCAACAAGACAACAGAATTATAAAAGAACTGCACTTTGATTATTATATTTTAATCTGACACCTACTGTGTTTGGACTCAATGATCACTCCTGGAGTCTGTACTGCTCCGATGATCGTTATTCTGTCTGGCACAATAGCTTAGAAACACCCACCCTCCTCCTCCTCCTCCTCCTCCTCCTCCTCCTCTCCTCCTCTCCTCCTCCTCCTCCTCCCCTCCTCCTCCTCCTCCTCCTTTGACTCTGACAGAGTAGCAGTGTATGTTGACTGTCCTGCTGGCACTCTGTCCTTCTACAGAGTCTCCTCTGACACACTGATCCACCTCCACACCTTCAACACCACATTCACCGAACCTCTTTATCCTGGATTTGGGTTCTTCTGGCCCAGGTTTGGATCCCCCTCAGTGTCTCTGTGTCCTCTGTAGGATGGAGAGTCTCCTCTGGTCACAGAACCATTCTCACAGATCAACAGATCAGTTGAGTCTGTACAGGATCACAGTTACAACAATCTTTCAGCTTCTTGTTATAAATTCATCACTGAACTTTGTCCAAACTGATTCAAAGTGATTGAAATGATAACTCATTTACATTGTAAATTTCTTCCACTTCCACATCCAGTCCTTTAAAGATTGAAGCTGTGATCACTAAACTGTGGAACCTTCTTTCATGTGTTTCTTTTGACTCTTCTTCTTGTCACAATAAAAGCATCATGTCATTGTGAGTGTCTGGATGCCTGACATGATTCACCTGACAGATACAGTATATGGCTCAAAGTTTGTGGAAGCTGTTGTTCGAGCTGCAAGACGTCATCTGTATCTGTTCAACCAGCACAATTATCTGTCTCTGTGTTCATATAGAAGACCAGAAGTGGGTGTGGTTTATACAGGAAGTCACGTTAAATCCGCAAGCGTTATGCAGTGGCTATATCCAACAGGTACCAGGCTCTGTCAGAAACACACAGACCTTTTCTCTCCAGGTTGGGTCGGTCTCATATGGTCAGATATAATGTCTTGTTCATTTTGTATGTCATAGATCATAACTGTTTAAACCCTTATCCTGTCTTTCGGTCTATATGACCCGAAAGCCCACACAGCAAAGCCAATTCATCCAGGTCAAAAGTTCAAAATTGACCAAAGGTCAAGTTTACCAATGACTGTCACACACACACACACACACACACACACACGCGCACACAGCACACACGCGCACACACACACACACACACACACACACACACACACACACACACACACACACCTTCAAAGCTACAGGTGTGTAAACCTCATTCTGAGGTGCCTCTCTAATGTGCTACACACACACACACACACACACACACACACAGAGACAGACCAACACTCACCACACACACACACACACTGTCACCATCACACAAGACCAACCAGGTCAAAGTCACCAAGTGTACCACACACACAACACACACACACACACAACACAACACACCACACACAACACACACCAAACCACACACACACACACACATCTTCAGCTATTTATCAGGCTCAGTGTTATATGCTCCATCACAAACACAAACAGTAAAAAAAAAACATTGACTAAACTTACATAACCACCATGCAAAACACCACACTTATTCAAATCAGAATCAAATCATAATAATTATTAACCACAAATAGCTATATTGTTATCAATGAGGAATGACTCATTATTCCAAAAAAAAAAAGATAATAATAATAAGACAACAAGAAACATATTTGTTATTTTGTCTGTTTATTGGTCAAAAATTATGAGAAGGCTGCAGTGTTAGTATTTGCTGCCATTCAAAAATTTGAAAGGGTAAAAAAAAATTTTTTTGACTAAACTTTGACATATACCACCATGTAAAAATCCATCACTTTATATTCAAACTCAGAATTCATAATTCATAATTATTTATTATTTTTACTCAAAAAATGTATAATTTTATGCAAATGAGGCCAATGACGTCATATATTCTAAAAATAAGTGTAAAATGTATTTTAATAAGTAGGAGTGAAGTTGACTAACAAGATGAAACATAGAATTTGGTGATAATTTTATGCTACATGCGTTAGTCCAAACGAAGACAGGACAAGGGTTAATCCTGTTTTTTCTGTGTCCCAATAAACACCCAGACACAAACACTACAGTTTGTCCAGCATGTGACTGATCTGTTTAAGAGGACCTGACAGCTGTGATCTCATCCTGTGTGTACTTTGCTGGTCTGTTGAGATTTATCATAATTATGCTAATGATGATTATTAATGAGAATAATTTTAGACAACACCCACACACATGCTTTTTAACATATATGAAAGGTGTTTTGTGATTGTTGAGACCTGTGTATGAGCGTCAGCCAAACACGAGACACACATTTTTGGTTGTTTTTCTTATTTTGATGGAAAACTGACTTTATTTTTTGGGTTTAGTATGTCCAAAGGACACTTTACTAATCCAAACTCCTGTATGAGGGGAAAAAATGTGACATAAATGAAGGTACCTTTGGATTGTACGTCAACATCACCACCATGTTCCCACGGTCATGGCTGATCTGTGAGTAAATAGCATTTGAACGAGCAAGCTTCTGTTTTTCTGGATAAAAAGCACTGTAATGTTTATTTCTCAACCAACCTCAGTGAGTGGTGATATATTCAAGGGGTTATGATCTAGATCAAGTTATTCATTTTTTACATTTTTTTGGTCACTCCATTCCAATACAGCATCTGTGTATATGTCTATGGGTCAAACAGTGATGTCCAATTATTCAGCAGGATGTTGCTGTGTTGTAGGTATTCACAATAAAATCCTATAGCAGTTAATTTGACTTGATATTATTAGCAGATTTAAATGTCAAAGTACTGCATAGTCATTTTCATTTCTTATTTCTCCAGAGCACATTTTTGCACTGCATGTGTTTTGTATTATGTTATTCTTCTCACCTGCTGCTTACCTGCAGTTAGTTCATTTGTGCCTGTGTCTGTACCTGTGAATTTATATTGATAGACTTTTACTCATGACATCACTTTTTTGTGGGTTACCCGGCAGTTGTTGGCGCCTGTTTAATTTATTTGAAAAAGCAACGGTCGTCAGGCCGAAACACTGAACAGACCAATGGGTTAATTTCATCATTCAGTCAGTAAATCAGTCACAGACACTTTGTTTATAGTGCTGACCCCCAGCTTGCAGCCATCTAGACAGAAATAATGGACTTGATATAGGAAATGATGTTCCTCACTTTTATGTTGTCCATTATTTTAAAAGGACGCCTCATCAAACTCTTCCACTCACTTAGACACATCTGAAATCTGCACTGTTTACTGAAATACTGCTGAGAAGCAGGTCGACCTTGTACACCACCTGATCTGTGCGTCTCTTTACTTTTGCATTTGAAGCTCAAGAGATGAATTTGTCCACAATAAAATATTACATTAATATCTATATCCTATCTATAATGTATTTGACTCCTGCAAGATGTAATGAAGGATTCAGGTTTAAGGTACAATCAGCAGGATTTGTCTAAGTTGTTTGTTTGAGTTGGTAAAGCGTCCTGAGTTTGGCACAATAATAAGAAATAAAGTCAGAGGGCAGAATCTCTGCAGCTACAGATACCAACACTAACTTCATACATGATGATTGAAAGGGATCATGTTTATAATCTATTCTGTTTTTTTTAGGAAAATGTTGCGTATTATTCCGTTAACTTCAGACCCTTCAGATCTACCTGTTCTGATGTGTTCTGTACTCTGAAATAATGACACAGAGGAAGTGATGTTGTTTATAATGAAAAGAAAACAGTGTTGTTGCTGTTCTGCATGTGTTAGATGGTCCACAGTGATCTGCTGCAGGCTGCACATGTTTGTTTACTGTCCAACATCATGAAAAGTGTCAAACTGCAGAGTTCTGATCTTCTGTCCAGAATTTATATTCAGTTTTAACTTTTACACATGGAGCTTTAAGACGTAGAGCTTCAACTTTTTCTTGTTGTGATGTTCAATTTAACCTGAAATGTTGTGTTACGTTTTATTTGTGTTTGTTCAAGCGAGCTGTTATTTACTGTCTGTTACTGACTGTCATTCTTTCATTGTTTGTGTTGTTGAAAGAAAAGCTTTGAGTTGCTCACACTGCTGTTCATGATAAAGACCAGCAGAGGGAGCTCTTTACTGTCAGTCACATCATCTTGTTAAAGTCAGTTTTAGTTTGCATAACTTTGAGTCCCAAAAAACTGTGTATCTTTCACAGATTTCATTTTGTTGGAGAGTTTAGAGGTAAATAATTTCATTAAGAAGAGTATTTCTACATTAGCAGTTAACAACTGGTGGTTGAATTTCAGTGTGGTTGATGTATGAATGTTTGAATAAAGACCATCAGAAAATGTGTAAAGATGCATTTTGACAGGAGTTGATAATTTTACTTGTTTCACTAATAAGATGTTAAGTGATGTTAAAACTACAAGTTTAAAAATGCTAAAATTTTGGAGGTGTAAGACAGAGACAGCTGTCAAACTCAGGTGGAGAGGTTGCAGGATGGATACACGTTTTTCTGTTAAATGGTTCTGTGGTGTGTGTGGAGAGAGTCAACAGTGTTACTGGCAATATTTTCAATATTATAATTATATTCATATAAGATACTGATGCATGTAAATAGGTGCATCCTGTGTCTCAGTCTCTCTGCTCATTAATGCACTGCCTGTAAAGCAGTTTGTACCTGTTTTGAGTAGAGCTGCAAAGAAAAATATCCAACAACTATTTTTATAATCTAAATTGTTCAAGGAGCAGAAAATGCTGTTTTAAGCTTCTCAAACTGGAGATTTTTTCTTTTCATATGATATTAAACTGAATTTTGGAGTTTTAATGACTTAACAAGACTTTTGAAGACATTTTATTGACCCAATAATTAAATACTGAATCTGGGAAATAATCTGATTAATAACAAATAATGAAAACTATTCGCAGCCTTAATTATGAGTGTTGATAAAGTGTATTATTTTTATTGTTGTTGCTGATAAACTCAGTTGGTTCATGACAACTTGTGTCTGTCTGAAATTAAAAGACACACAGAAGAGTCAAAACAACTTCAACAGAAGACACATTTTGTCAGACTGATGATTGATAAGAGCTGCTGGAGAACAGAGTGATCAATGACTGAAGCAACTTACAGATAAATGTGAATGATTCCTCTGAAAAACTCTTCATACAGTGAAAAGTGAAACAACTGGGACATTTTAGAGATCTGACAGTGGAGGATGTTGAATGGAGTCGAGGCAGCTACAGTCTTGTTTTTACACTTCTGAGCTGATGGTAACAGTCTGATATCAAAGGTGGAAAATCTGACACAATGGAAGCATTTTTAATATTGACATGAATTATTTCTGCTGTAATAACTTCATTTAAAGTCAAACTCACAGTAACATGAAGATCATTTAACAGCAGTAGTTTCCTGACACTTAGAACAGATGACAGACAGAGTCCTGTTAGTCCTGATGGGTTGTTTCTCTGAGAAACTCAACATCTATACGACTGCAGAGACGTTTCCTTTCTTCTCAGCAGATTTAGTCAAACAAAGACTGAAGTCAGATCAGAGTCCTGCACAGACAGACAGTAGAGCTGCTGCTGCTGTCAGTCCCAGTCCAGCATAGAGGACCATCCTTCCCCGACTCTCTGCTTGTGGACTCACTGTTGGTCTCTGAGGTTTGGACTCATCAGCAGCTGCTGTAAAGGACAGAAAATGGACTCAAGTGTTTTGGACTGTTGGTGGGACAAAACAAGCAGTTTGAAGGTTCTAGGAGGACGACTGTTGGACTCTACGTCATTATGATGGACAGTTTTAGCAACACTAGCAGCACGACTCTAAGATGGAAATCTGCTTTTACTAAACTACTGAATCAACTCACCAGTGACATTAAGATGACATTGTCCATAGTTGGTACCATAATTTGTTTCCACGTCACACACATACAGGCCCGAGTCTTCAGTCCTGAGTCTGGACACATGAAGTCTGATTCGTCCTTCTCTGAGGACGTCTTTGTCAACTGGACTCGTCCTGCAAACTGTTCATCCTGATACTCTGAGACCTCAACACCTTCATCTAGATGAAACACTCCTGGGTTCTTGAGAGGATTTTTCATTTGACAGGAGATTATAAGGGAGTGGAGCGACATGTCAGTTGTGGTTGTGAACGTCCATTCCAGTGTGATGTTGTGGTTCTCCTCTGCCTGATAGGAGGTCTGTGTCACATTGACTACAAATGTTCCTGTTGAGGAGACAGAGAGGGAAAGTGAGGAGCAGACAAAGTGACAACTTTAAACTCCATCTAGAGATGTTTCTGTGGAGAGTTTAGTGATGCTCTCAGTGCTGTAGAGACTCTCCTCACACATTTAAAGATCAAGTGTCAAAGTGGTGTATCTTTTGTCTTGATGGATAATAAAGTGAAGGTGTAAACTAACCACAGAACAGGAGGTCATGCTTGATGAGCAGCAGATCCTGCAGATCATCTTCTCCCTGTCAGAGGAGACACAGGTGAAGAGTCCGTGATCAAAGTTCACTCATTACAGAAGAAGAGAGAAATACAGTCTGTCCTCTGTAATGTGTAATGTATATTCAGTCATTGATTAAACTTCACCTCACTAACTCTTCACTGTTACTCAGGATGTAGAAAACATTTTAATTTAGACGATTTATCTGCTGACATCAGTTTATTGTAGAATTATAAATAGAATGAAGCTGTTAGCTGATAAACATTATTTTTGTCCACCAGACAGTGTGATGAGTTGATGTATGTTTTATTTCAAGTGAAAGAAAAGAAGAAGATCAAGTTTCACTCACATTAAATGTAGGTCTTGTGAACAACGGACTTGATTGAAGCAGTTGTAGTTTTCATTTGTGTTCGTGCTGCAAAAATATGCAAGAAAAGCAAATTATTGTGAGAAAAGATCTGCAGTGTGTAACTCTCAAACATGAATTAACACACTGATTACAGATTTAGTTCATACTTTTTGGCATTTTTTGATACAGGTGTGTGACGTTATTTGCACCTGATTTTTTTTTTTTTAAAGTGTGTGTGAGTTTCTTAATTTGTGATTCGAAGCATCAGATTTGTGCATCTGCAGTAAAGAAACAGATGGTGAAATGTTGTTTTGTGGAGAGAAAATGATACAACTCTTTGTACAACTTACATTTTCTGTTACTTCAAATTTATTAATAAACATGTGACTGTTTTCTAAAACTACAAATTACCATCATCACAGGTGCTCAGTGTTTTTCTCAATAAAACCTTCACACAGTTTCACTGATTCTGCTGCAGAGAAACAGAAGAGTTCAGTCCAACATCTTTTCTCAAACTCTAAACACAAAAACAAATATCCAAACTACATGAACAAAACCTTTCTGTTAAATCAAACCATGTTTTCAGATCACAGACACAGTCAGTCATTATAGAAACATGCTGAGCAGTTATACACACTACATCAAAAAATGGAGAACACAGTGTTTGAGGCATGTAGCAACAGGGAAACTTTTTAATGCTTTAAACTGGACCTTTTATTATTTCTTGATTTTCAAAAAATATATGTATAAAAATACAACATTCACTGATTAGTACAGAACATATTGTTACTGTATATCGTACTTCAAGACAATAGGAAGGATATTTCAGACCATGCACTAATCTCACTGAAAATAAACCTTAAAAATGGAAATGTAAAATCTTTGAGACTAAAACTCCTTTTAAAGGACAATTGTAGAAAGAAAATTACGGGAAGATATGGAATCCAATTAATATATGGAAGAGCCTAAGCAGTCATGAGGGGTCATATAATTTCATACTCATCAGCCAAAAGAAAAAAAGAAAAAAAAAAAAAGGCTAAGAAAAAACAAAGAATCTCGCAAGACTTCGTAAAATCTTAATGGACGCATGTGTGGAAATATCGCGAGATCGACGCATGTTTACATCCTACGGCTACATGCTACAGTGGCATTCAGGCTAAAAACATGGTTAAATGGGTCTTTTGTGTTAAATTTTAATGTCGCAGCTCGCGGACACTTGGATTACACCACACAAGCAGGATGGAGACATTTTGTTTCTTTTGTGTTCTTTTTTTTTTTTTTTTTTACATTTATCCGTGATCCCATTCACTGCCATTGTATGGATTGGCTGCAAACCTGTTTTCTGCTGAAACTCCAAGATTTTTGTGAACGTGAAGATCTTCACCATCATCCACAGCTAGAGGAGTACATACTGAGTGGATGATTATCTAAGAGTGAATATCACTTTAATATAAAAAGAGGAACCAGGAGATCCCCTTTCTGCACTTCCACTTTTATTTGCTTTTTACATTGAAGTGCTGGCAGAAGTAGTTAGACAGACTGCAGACATAAAAGGGATAAAGTTAGAGAAAGAAATGCACAAGCTGGCACTTTATGCAGATGATATAATAGTATATCTTACATCACCAGAAGAATCGGTGCATAAACAAATGAAAATGATTGAAGATTGTAGTAGAGTTTCAGGATATAAATTAAATAAAAATAAATGTGTATCATTAACAAAGAAGTTAGCCAAAGCCCTTAAAGATGAATACAAACTTAAATGGGACACAAAGAAAATCAAATACCTTGTTATCAATATCACTCAGGATTTAGATGAACTGTTTGAGAATTTTTTGGAAATTAAGATAAGACAGGATCTGAAGAGATGGAGATTAATACCAGAAGGAATACTAAGTAGAGTGGAAACAGTAAAAACGATGGTGCTTCCACAATTTTTATTTTTATTCCAGGTGTTATGATACCAATATCAGGAGCAGATTTTAATAAATGGAATAAAATTATTTTAAATTTTATATGGAATAATAAAAGAAGAGAATCAAATTTAAAACCTTACTACAACAAAAAGAAGAGGAAGGATTAAGTGTTCCAAATTTACAGAACTGCTTTTACGCCACACAAATCCGGATAATATTGAAGTGGATGAAAGGAGAAACAGAAGCTAAATGGATTAATATAGAAAAAGAAGCTGCAAGGATATCACTTGGTACATTACCATTTATAGGAAAAGGAGCATGGAAAACTCTTCAGCCAAAGTATTTTAGATACTGTAAAAGACTGGAAGCATATTTGTAAAATATTAAAAATAAACAGCGAATGTGTTTATCTTAGAGAAATGGTGCACGACCCGGATTTTACACCAAATAGAACTGATCAAATATTAGACTGCTGGGCTAAAAACGGGTTAGTAACACACATACTCGCACAAAAAATACAATAGATTCATTTCAAATTGTTGCTTCAAAGTAAGTTAGACTCAAAACATTTTTTTAAGTATTTACAGGTGAGAAGTTGTTACTGAAACACTTAGAAGTGGATAAACTAACAAATGAGTTTACAATATCTGATTCAAAATAGAAATAAAGCTAAAAAAAATCTTTCAAGTATTTATAAAATATTGCAAAAACTACTGTAGATAACAGCATAAAAGAAAAATGGGAAAAAGAATTAGAAATTAATACATCAACAGACAACTAAATGGAAATCTTAAGACATCACAATCCAAATATTGGAGAGAATTTTCCTGGAAAGTGAGTATCAGGTATTTTATTACACCCTGTGGCAAATGTTACCCTTTAGGAGGGACTAGTTGTTGGAGAGGATGTGGAGAGCTAAACGCAAATTATACACTTTCATGTTTTAAGTGTCCAGTGTTAAAACTTTTCTGGGAAGAGGCTGAGAAAACCATAATTGAGTTAAATGAACCCCTGAAACCAGGAAATGATTTAGGTATAAACTTGCAAGGGACAATAAACACCACCGACATACATCTTTTTAACATACTACGTGTGGCAGCCATGAAGCAGGTGACAAGGACATGGAAACAGAAAAATCCACCCAAACTAGAATTATGGGTAACATGTTACTCATGTAACATGAAACTGTTACATGAAATTGTTATAATATCAGGAAACCTCCTGGTGTTTGTTGTGTCCTCATATAAACGCACCAGATCAACGGCTGAACGTGTGATTGTGGTTCCACAAATCAACATGAGAGTAAAGAATTCAGTTTCATATGATTAAAACTAAGTGTCCAAAGTGTCCAAAAGTATGTGGACATCTGTTGGAAACAAAGTCACCGGTACGTGTCCACACAGTTTATTCACAAACACCCTGTACTGACAGTCTGTTACAGCTTCTGTCTGTTTCTCCTCTTGGTGAGTTGACTGCAGGTGGGTGGAGTCTAAAATCTGTTTTTCATGCTCGACAGGCTGTGACTCTCTCACCACCATTTTGTTCTGCTTGTTTTTTTCTCTCTGTTTTGTCTTCACACTCAACACCTCACACAGAACAACCAGCACTGACTAACAGACTACAGATTAAAGTTTTGTTTCTGTTGTCACACGTTCAGGTTTTGATGAAATGAATTTAAATCCTGTGTGATCTCCCTCCTCTTTGTCTGCTCACTGATCCTGGACTGTAACACTGAGAACAGACACCAACTTACTGCAGCATCACAGTTGTTCTGTGTGACAGTTTTACACTTACATGGAGGAGACGCAGCTCGAATACACAAAATAACTAAAACGACACAATGAATTAAAAATGAAGAGTTGTTTTAAATAATACAGTTTTATAATTATTTACATTTTATCAAATGGTTGATGGTTACAGAAAAGAAATTAAAACCATTTAGTCAATTCTTACAACTTATCAGAGCTTCAAATAAAATATTTATTTTTTATTTATTTAAAATATTTAATAAACAGTATTATTTATTAACGATAAATCTGGTTATATTTTTGACTCGTCTGATAACTTTTTATCACAGTATTTCAGTTTATTGGCTCCACAGACGTCTGAAAATCAGACTTGTTTTGTCCATGAAAGCAGCAAATGTGGAAACAGGAAATAAATGTTGGAAGACTTATAAAATATGAAGACTTTTACTGAGATGAAACCTAATAATGTTTGATTATTAATAGACTAAGATTTTTATTTATGACTATAACAATAGAAAAGCAAATACTTCATATCCCAACTGTAAAAATCTTAATAATTATATATAAATAACAATAATTGTAAATATTTAATTATTCTTTAAACTTATGAAAACAAGAGTTTTTCTCTTATCTTGGTAAAAAGTGCTCTCAATCACTCATAAAATGTTCTCTGACCTCAGAGAAGAACAAAAATAAGAAAACACTGTGAATCCCAGATAATCAATAGCTACTAATAAAATAAGATTATCGTGGATAAGAAAAAAATAAGATACATAATATTAAATATTATAAATATAAAAATAGCCTATATATATTTTTATAAATGGTTTCTTGTACGAAGCTCAATGTGTATACATTGACCGCTTTTTTTTTAGTTCATAGTCCTGATATATTAACAGGTAATAACTCTGCACTAATAAAACAATACAGCATCAGTACACAGTTAATATTCACACTGTTGAGAACAGTAATATTCACGTTCCTCTGGAGAACAGTTCTCCGTGCTGCTCTCCGCGTTATTACAGTTGAAGCGGCTACTTTTCCGCGGCCTCGTTCCGTTTACCGCGTCTGTGTTTGTATCTGACCTTTCGTCCCTCTGACTGATGGTTTCATGCCCTCCCGAAGTTGAAGTTGGGGATGCAGCGACCCCCCAATCTTGGGGCAAAGCAGGAAAAAATGCGGTTGTAAAATAGTTATAGACTATGTGTCTCTACCATCTGAATGAGACACACAACACGATGTCTGACACCTGCTTTGTGTGGAAACACTTCAAACCATTATTGTGCGCCGCGCTGGAGGGATAAAATCCGCTGGACTGAGGTTTGCTGCGACATTTTAAATATTAGACAAAATTCCAGGTGAAAGTCCAAATTTTCCAGAACAATTAATTCATACGTCTAAAACACATCTGGATGAAATAACGAAGCAACCGCTGGATTTACCTTCAGCAGCTGCTGTGACACAAATGATGACAAAATCTCCTGAAGAATCCGTCCAAAGCCTCACACCAAGTGAGAACTTTTTTAGAGTTTCACTTTTGAACTTTCAGTGATCATAAACTTTATTAAACCTACTTTGTTGAACATTGAAGCGCGCACATTGGGAGCCGTTTACTGACGAGGACCAGAAAGAGATCAAACATTACACCAGTTTTAAAGTCTCTGCATTGGCTTCCTGTGTGCTTCAGAATTGATTTTAAGATCCTTTTATTGATTTATAAGCTCTTAATGGTCTTAGTCCTACTCATTTATCAGGTTTGCTTTTATCGTATGAACCCTCTAGAACCCTCAGGTGTTCAGGTAGCGGCCTGAAGACCTGAGGGCCGCAGAGAGTGTTGATGTTTTTAAAAGCAAACTCAAGAGCCTGGCTTTTAATTGAACTTTATCTCTTTATTTATTTTTTATTTATTATTATTGTATATTTATCTATTCATTTACTTTTATTAATCTGTTTTTCTAGCTGCCATATTCTTATATTTTGTAACTTATTTCTTTTATCTTATTTTAACTTACTTATTTACGTATTTATTGATTGATTTAAAATTGTTTTCTATTTTAAGTTTTTTCATGCCTCTGGTGTTTCCTCACTTATGATAACGTTTCCTCAGTTTCCACCTCCCTCACTTTACAAAGTCTTCGCTTTACGTGTGTGTGTGTTTGTGTGTTTTATTGTTATTATTGTGTGAAGCACTTTGTGTTGCACTCGTTTGTATGAAAAGCGCTATATAAATAAAGTCTGATTGATTGATTAATTGATTGTTTTTACTGCGCTCAGCAGGAGCTTCTGATGGCGAACGCCGCGTGGAATCTGTCTCAGCTCGATAACATGACTTTAAAAACACCAAATGACTCGTTTTAACGAATTTCGTTAGTTTAAAATATAAAGAATTGTAAAATACTGCTTCCATGAGGCTGTTCAGTCAGACAGTGACAGATCACAGACTGAACTTGGTATTTCATCCTATTATTTCAAATGCAGCCGCAGCAAAGGTCAAGCTGCACACAGCCTGCAGAATATATGTTCATTATAATGTTGATTAATGTTGGAATGATGTTCTTCTGACTCAGTAATAATTATTAACACCACCAGATAATAGACTGAAGTGCTCATGTGGTCATAATATATCATTTTCAGTGAAGTATTAATCCTTACCCCTCACTTCATCAACACCCACATTTTTTAAATAAATAAATAAAAACTTAACAACAGGATTCATATCGTGATAAGAAGATTAAACAGTCGATATTACCTGCTTGTCTTCAGTCAAATGAAGAACAGAAAGTGAGACAACAGGACAGAGATTATCCACACCGACTGCATCATGGCGGATTTCTTCCTCCAGTCATGAAGTGACGGTGGTCGCAGTTTTCAGCAGCAGTTTGTCTCCACCTCTTAATGAACATCCTTCCTCCACCTCCTGATGAAGTTCAACAGAAGCTTTTCTTGCAGATTGTTACGAGAGTTTGAATTCACCAGGTTGTGTAAATATGACGTGTGTTTACGGTGATCGTGGTTTCTCTTGACAGGTAAAATAACTTTACATGAGGACATATTAAATACCAGAAGTTACTCATGGAAATAATTTGTCTGTGTCACGTGTTCAGTGCGAGAGTCTGATTTTATCAAATAATAAATTAGTTTCATGTTTTATATTTTTACAGTGTGACACGATCTTAGAAGAAGGGTTTTTTTTTAAAATTTCAGTTAGTAATAGTAAAGTGAGTGGGGATGGTGAGCCTTTGTTAGTGAAATACAGTCTTTAATTGGCTCTCTGAGCTCCCTCCTCTTCCGCTGACTGACGGTGCTTTTCAGGCCTCCGCCTCAGGTTTCATTCAGTTCAGTTGACAGTTTTTATTTACAGCTTCTCAGTCCTTTGTTTTCAGTTAATGTTTATATTCCAGATTTCCTGGTGTTTATCCAACCTGACAAACTGAATTATTTTGTGTGTCTTATACACATGCGATATATACATGAAATGTTACCCACAACAGAAAAAAGACAGAACATTTTGGGCTGTAGATTGTAAAGTGGACAGACATCATGAAACATTTGGTTTTGAATAAATGAGCTGATTGGTGGATGAACATTTTCCCCCAATAACATAAATCTTTAAGTATGTATTGATCTTTGTTTCTTTATGTTAATGCTGACTGAAAAAGTTTAATTTATGTATTAAAGTGTCTTATAAACATTCTATGTGCACTCTGATGATAATTAGTACAAGGTTACATTATAATATACCAGTATGAAATAATTCAGTTTGAACATCAGTAAATCTGGAATATAAACATTAACTGAAAATAAAGGACTGAGAATCTGCAAATAAAAACTGACTGAAATGATCCAATCATAAAAATATACAGACTGATCTGTGTGAGGTGAGTAAAGCTGTGGAGTAAAATTACCTTGTAGTCTGTGTCTTCAGTCAATGAGGACCAAACTGTGAGACGAGAGGAAAGTGTTGTTCAGTCTGTGAGTCTGTGTTCAGATCAGAGAGACGACATGCAGCAGACTGAAGGAGGAGCTTCAATAACAGGAGGAAGGGCATGACGTATCACGTGCCGTAAGTCAGTGGAAGAGGCAAGAAACAAAGAGGACGTTTTTGTGATGTACAGTAACAACCCAGGGTTGATGCTGTATCATGCAGGCAAATATGAAAAGGAGATGTGGGAATCAAATAGGTAAAACCAAAACCTCACTTCAATTTTTAGGGCAAAGAAACATCTGTTGCATCCTGGGTCAAAAATTAAAGACTGCTAAAATGCTTTATCAATAAGTTTTACAAGAAAAGGTTATATCAGCAATAACATGAGATCTGCAGTTATTTGCTGAATTTAAAAAAAGACAAATATATCTTACTCATTAACAGCCTTTATGATTGGTTTATATTCACCTAACACATATAATATGTGAAATGTTCTTTAAGGTCTCAGCTCCACCTTGGTTGTAGAGGAGGATCTGTGAGGGAAAGATGGAGCTGTGACCTGACATCCACTGTCAGAAAAGATGCTCTTACCAACAACTATCTGTTGGATCTTTGTTGGCAGGTAAAAGAATCTGTTCAATATATTTTATCAACATTTAGTCACTTTAAGTTTTAAAAAGATGAAATCCTGGTTAGATATTAGTTTTGTTACTCTAACAAGTGTTTTTCTGATCGATCTGTCATCAATATAAGGACACAGACAGAGATCTGTGACATGGTGGATTCATCCTCAGCTCAGAATAAAATCTGTCCATCGTCCTTCTTTATAACTCAGAGACTGTGAGGACATGAAGCAGCTGTCAGGCTGTCAACAGTCCCCCTGAACACAAACTGTTACTGCACATTACTGTAGTGATCAATGTTTAATCTGTAGAAGACTCGGATCAGTGATCAATCATTTGTCATATTGTGATCGATCACACTGATGGAACATTCCTGTCACAGTTATCACATCATGTTGGAGATGATGAGAATATTTAGTGAACTTGTGTAAATAAATTCTGTCAAAACACATCAAGACAAAAGCAGCTGATATTCAAAAACTCACTTTTAAACTACATTTAGTTCAGTTTTAGGATCTTAAAGTGGTTTCAGCTGCACCACAATCATCCTCACTCACTAATATTCACATCATCTCCAACATGATACAACTATGATATGATCTATCAATCACAATATGACAAATTATTGATCACTGATCAGTGTCTTATACAGATGAGTATTTCTCGAGGTTCAATAAGCAGATTAATTTTCTTTTCTAATACGTCAATTTGGGATAAAGAGAAACAAAAACTTTGCTGTTCCCACTTTTTCAGCACATTCTTTTACATTTTTATTCATTATATGATTTTTGACATAAATACATCAGTTTGTAACTGTTTAGAGTTTTAATAAAGTTTATTCTTATTATCTTTGATGCTGAAAACAACTTGACAACTTGTGTCTGATATTAAAAGACTCACAGAAGAGACAGAACAACTTGTCTCATATAAAAAGGAATTTATTTACAATATGTACATTATAAACAGGAAAGAGGTGCAGTGTGACATGTCCATCAGTGGACTGATGTGTGGTTGAATCTGTCATAAAGAAAAACTGCTGTAACTGGTGTGTGTGAGTTGGCAACAAAATAACAATCAGTTGCTGTGTGTCACCACCCTCAGAGTTTCACTGTGACTGTTTTTCTGGTCTTCCCCTGGTCTACTGTGCCTTCCTGCCCCTCCTCCTCCTCCAGTTATAAAGCTCCTCCTTCAGTCTGCTGCTTCATCTCTCTGATCTGAACACAGACTCACAAACTGGACAACACTTTCCTCTCGTCTCACAGTTTGGTCCTCATATGACTGAAGACACAGACTACAAGGTCATTTTACTCCACAGCTTTACTCACCTCACACAGATCAGTCTCTATATTTTTATGATTGGATCATTTCATTCAACTTAGTTGACAGTTTGATTTGCAGGTTCATGTTTGATGCCCGTCCAGTCAGGAAGTCCTTTGATCAGCTGTGTGTAATAAGCAGGATAATAAATCCAAAGGAGTATTGTGATGACTAAAGACAGACTGTAGATGTTTCTTCTCTTCACCTGTGTCTCCTCTGACAGGGAGAAGATGATCTGCAGGATCCTGCTGCTCATCAAGCTGACCTCCTGTGTCTGTGGTTAGTTTACACCTTCACTTTATTATCCATCAAGACAAAAGACAACACACTTTGACACTTGAGTCTTTAAATGTGTGAGGAGGAAGGTCTCTACAGCACTGAGAGCATCACTAAACTCTCCACAGAAACATCTCTAGATGGAGTTTAAAGTTGTCACTTTGTCTGCTCCTCACTTTCCCTCTCTGTCTCCTCAACAGGAACATTTGTAGTCAATGTGACACAGACCTCCTATCAGGCAGAGGAGAACCACAACATCACACTGGAATGGACGTTCACAACCACAACTGACATGTCGCTCCACTCCCTTTATATCTACTGTGACATGTTAAATCCTCTGAAGAACCCAGGAGTGTTTCATCTACATGAAGGTGTTGAGGTCTCAGAGTCTCAGGATGAACAGTTTGCAGGACGAGTCCAGTTTGACAAAGACGTCCTCAGAGAAGGACGAATCAGACTTCATGTGTCCAGACTCAGGACTGAAGACTCGGGCCTGTATGTGTGTGGAGTGAACACAAATGATGGTGCAACTGCTGCTCGATGTCGTCTCAATGTCACTGGTGAGTTGATTCAGTAGTTTAGTAAAAGCAGATTTCCATCTTATAGTCGTGCTGCTAGTGTTGCTAAAACTGTCCATCATAATGACATAGAGTCCAACAGTCGTCCTCCTAGAACCTTCAAACTGCTTGTTTTGTCCCACCAACAGTCCAAAACACTTGAGTCCATTTTCTGTCCTTTACAGCAGCTGCTGATGAGTCCAAACCTCAGAGACCAACAGTGAGTCCACAAGCAGAGAGTCGGGGAAGGATGGGCCTCTATGCTGGACTGGGACTGACAGCAGCAGCAGCTCTACTGTCTGTCTGTGCAGGACTCTGATCTGACTTCAGTCTTTGTTTGACTAAATGTGCTGAGAAGAAAGGAAACGTCTCTGCAGTCGTATAGATGTTGAGTTTCTCAGAGAAACAACCCATCAGGACTAACAGGACTCTGTCTGTCATCTGTTCTAAGTGTCAGGAAACTACTGCTGTTAAATGATCTTCATGTTACTGTGAGTTTGACTTTAAATGAAGTTATTACAGCAGAAATAATTCATGTCAATATTAAAAATGCTTCCATTGTGTCAGATTTTCCACCTTTGATATCAGACTGTTACCATCAGCTCAGAAGTGTAAAAACAAGACTGTAGCTGCCTCGACTCCATTCAACATCCTCCACTGTCAGATCTCTAAAATGTCCCACTTGTTTCACTTTTCACTGTATGAAGAGTTTTTCAGAGGAATCATTCACATTTATCTGTAAGTTGCTTCAGTCATTGATCACTCTGTTCTCCAGCAGCTCTTATCAATCATCAGTCTGAAAAAATGCGTCTGGAACCAACAAGACAACAGAATTATAAGAGAACTGCACCTTAATTATTATATTTGAATCTAATGTCCACTGATGGACTGATGGACATTGTTACACTGCAC
Organism: Lutjanus argentimaculatus; assembly: GCA_034769285.1. Taxonomy (NCBI): domain Eukaryota; kingdom Metazoa; phylum Chordata; class Actinopteri; order Lutjaniformes; family Lutjanidae; genus Lutjanus; species Lutjanus argentimaculatus. Next base: position 522,725 of record JAWZSL010000101.1, on the reverse strand, counting down.
TTTCTTTCCTACTGTTTATAATGTACATATTGTAAATAAATTCATTTTTATATGAGAGAAGTTGTTCTGTCTCTTCTGTGTGTTTTTTAATATCAGACAGACACAAGTTGTCAAGTTGTTATGAGCATCAAAGATGATAATAATAAACTTTATTAACACTCTAAACAGTTACAAACTGATGTGTTTATGTCACAACTATATGATGAATAAAAAGACAGAAGAATGTTCTGATAAAAGTGGAAAAAGTAACGTTTTATTTCTTTTTATCCCAAATTGACGTATTAGAGAACAAATTAATTTGCTTATTAAACTTCAATAAATACAAATAAAGTTCACAAAATGAAATGAAATGAATAAAAGAGGATCAATTAAACTTGTCATACAAGTTTTAAATTTTTGCCACAGCGCCATCTACCTACATAATACACTTAATACCTGTTATTTAAGTCCTTTAAAAATCTGCACTACATATATTTTATAAATCTGGAAACATAAACTGCAACTTGACTGGATGGTGGAGTCTTATAACCACGATGCAGTAATTCTTGTTTGTATTGTTTTCTTGAATCTGTTTGTTACTTGTTAGTGTTTATTGTACAAAGTGTGTGTGTACAGTTTATCTCTTGAATCTGTCCCCAGGAACAAAGTTTTGTTGTCTTTCGGAGTCAATCTGGTGTATTAGTCTTCAGAGCAGCAGGGGGCAGCAGAGGCTGAAGAAAGCTGAAACATTTCATTGATGTGTCTCTGCACTCACCTTGTTTCCCTTCAGGTAGAGTGGAGTGCAGGAGGCCTACATGATAAAGTAGAGCCACAGACAGACAGTACAGCTGCTGCTGCTGCTGAGAGTCCCAGTCCAACACAGAGGACCAGTCTTCACCGGATCACTGCTGCTGCTTTTGCTCTCACAGCTTTGGGCTCGACAACGGCTGCTGGAAAGAACATTAAAAGAGTGTTTGTCATTTATCTGAGGAGGAAATATTTCATAGAAAACTTATTATTGGCTGAATTACAAACACTTGGTCGAGTATTTCTCATTTTTCAGAGTTTTCAGAGAGAGTACATCCAGATTAAGAATTAAGCAGAGCTCTGTTGCACAATTAAAAAGCAATTTAAACAGAGTTTAATCAACATGGAGAAGAATGCTTGCCTAAAATGACACAAAATTAAATAAATAATCCAGTAAAAGAGGGAGGAAACATATAGTGTGTGTATTCATGTGAACATGGCTCAAATCTAAAGATCTACAGTGAAGATTCGGGTTAAAACCACGGTGTAAATAACATGTTTTTTTATTTTTTTGTATTTTTATTGACATGTTGGAGCTTTAGGAGACTTGAATTACATGTTTTTTTCTTGGTTGTTTTTTTACATTTGAAAACTGGTGATGATTCACTTCCACTGTTTGGGAGATTCTGCAACACTGTTTTCCTGTGAAACTCCAGCAGTGTTTTGTGAACTAAAAAAAACTAAACCTGACCTTCAATCATCATGAAGATGAGTACATAATGACTGAATTTTCATTTTAAAGTGAAGTGTTCCTTTAATGAACATCACTCTTCAGTCACGTCCGCACTGTGACTCATATGAAATATTAAATATATGAAGTTTAAAAACATGAGTCCACAGTGACACTCAGTCTCATCAACACTAAAAAGGTACATTAATGTTTCACATCAGTAAAAATACTTTAAAGTCTTTGTAGACAAACACACAGGCTGTTTATTTTACTGTAACATGATGAACATTATTGTGATGCAGCATTTCTGATTCAAGGTTTAGACCTACAGATATATAACACACAGGATATTAGACATTTATTGATCACTGATTAGACTGAAACAGAGTTTATTGTCTCTGAAGCCTCAAAGATTCAAGACTTTTTCCGCACAAACAGAAATAAAGTCACAAAGCTTCATAAGGCTTCATGTGTCTGTCACTAAATGACTTTAAGGTCACAGCTCTACTTTGGTTGTAGAGGTGGATCTGTCAGAGGAAGGTGGAGCCGTGACCTCACATCCACCCTCAGTCAAGGGAATGTAGAGCTTGACCAGGTCAGATCTCAGCAAGATTTGATGAGCTTTCAAAATACTAGTAATACTCTTTTACAACTAAAAATGAAAGGGGAAGTATTAACCCACGGAGTATGCTGACCTTTTTCTGACCTTTTTTCATAGTAGCCTTTAGCTGTCAACCAACTAGAAGAAGAAATGTAAAATACTCATTTAAAATGCAATACTGGATATTATTAAGAAGTTGGAATATCCAAATGTCATCTTAAACCAACACAAGCCTCTCCAAAGGGTTATACAACACTACCTTACATCACAGTGAAATTTATTTCAACATTACATATTATACAAATTAATCTAAAGACCATATGGTAATGATATAAGAACACAGATCCCACAAGTGCATAATATATGTTGTTGTTGGACATAATTCAGTCCATCTTGTCAAAGTATTTCAGCTCTTTATAGTTCAGTGAGCAGCAGGAGGTGAACTTAAGTCGAGTTTATCCACCTCTTTGAAATGAGGCTGAGAGTTTACTCATCTATTTTAAAATCAACTGCATCAATCAATGAGAGGAAACAAGTCGTATATTCATGTTATTTATCACTACAGCAGTGATTTAGTTTTATTTTCCAGTAGAACATCATGACGGTCAGTTTGAGAATCAACAGTCAGGTAAAAGTCACATGAAAATCTGCAGAGAAGTCTAATATTGACCATTGGGTTGCAGCTGTAATCAACATTAGACTGAATAGTATAGTGTTAAAATATAGAGACAAGATGGACTGACTGATGTCCAACAATAACACTACAGACAAGTGAGGAGTCTTTCTTCTGATATCAGCATAATATTCTGCCCAACTGGAGGAACATAGTTTAAAATGTGAGTCTAACCTGTAATAATATTAAGAATCTTAATTCATATCAGGGGTTTTAATCTTAATACTTTTTAGAAATCATGTCACAGTCATGTATTTGATTTTACTTCATATCTGAGAGTTACAGTTTTGTGCACTTGATGTGTATCTACTCTGAGTAGGGAATGAGTCCTTACCCCAAGTGAGGGAGTTCAAGTATCTTGGGGTCTTGTTCTCAAGTGAGGGGACGATGGAGCATGAGATGGGCCGGTGAATCGGAGCAGCGGGAGCAGTATTGCGTTCGCTCTACCGTACCATTGTGACAAAAAGAGAGCTTAGCCAGAAGGCGAAGCTCTTGATCTACTGGTCAATCTTCGTTCCTACTCTCACCTATAGGCATGAAAGGTGGGTCATGACCGATAGAACAAGATCGTGGATACAAGCGACCAAAATGGGTTTTCTCAGGAGGGTGGCTGGGATCTCCCTTAGGGATAAGGTGAGAAGCTCAGTCATCCGTGAGGACCTCAGAGTAGAGCCGCTGCTCCTTTGCATAGAAAGGAGCCAGTTGAGGTGGTTCTTGTAAGGATGCCACCTGGTCGTCTCCCCAGGGAGGTCTTCCAGAAACATCCAGCTGAGAGGAGGCCATGGGGCAGACCGAGGACTAGGTGGAGGGATTGTATGTCCACCCTGGCCTGGGAAGGCCTTGGGATCCCCCAGCCAGAGCTGGTTAATGTAGCCGGGGAAAGGGAAGTCTGGGGTTCCCTGCTGGAACTGTTACCTCCGCGACCAGATTTTGGTAGTAGATATGTATCATCACCACAGTTTCTTGTGCTTGAGATCCATCCTGGTCCAGGTCCAGCCTCCTTTGACTGATGGTGGATGTGAGGTCACAGCTCCACCTTCCTCTGACAGATCCACCTCTACAACCAAAGTAGAGCTGTGACCTTAAAGTCAGTCAGTGACAGACACATGAAGCCTTATGAAGCTTTGTGACTTTATTTCTGTTTGTGCTGAAAATGTTTTGAAGCTTTGAGGCTTCAGAGACAATAAACTCTGTTTCAGTGTCATCAGTGATCAATAAATGTCTAATATCCTGTGTGTTGTATATCTGTAGGTCTAAACCTTCAATCAGAAATGCTGCATCACAGAAGTCAATAATGTTCATCATGTTATAATAAAATAAACAGCCTGTGTGTTTGTCTACAAAGTCTCTGTGGGTTAATGGTGTTAAACTACTCACTTGTATGTCTTCAGTCATATGAGGACCAGTCATGAACTGACACACAGACTGAAGATCAGTTCATCAGAATATTTCACACAGATTACATGAGGAAAATGTCTTTAATCATACAGAGACATTTAGTGATGAATAACGTGCCTCGAACTTCTGAATTGATTCAGAAGCACTGTAATTGATTCTGTGAGAAACAATGTAAGTATTATGTGATTTATATACATGTGAAGAACTTTGCTCAGTGTTCCCACGTATATTAGTATATGATCTATTAGGATTTCTTCATTTTTCTAGGTATTGCTGACAGAGTGAATCTGGTGTCTCCATTTCCCATCACGGTATTTTTATTGCATTTATTTTTTACAGTTCTACTTCTCTTTTTTCTCTTTTATTATCTATTTAATGCAGACTTGACCTCTGTTTCTGTGCTCTTCCCCTGACTCACGGCGCCAATCAGGTCCTCCTCCTCCAGTTATAAACCTCCTCCTTCAGTCTGCTGCTTGTCGTCTCTCTGATCTGAACACAGACTCACAGACTGGACAACACTTTCCTCTCGTCTCACAGTTTGGCCCTCATTTGACTGAAGACACAGACTACAAGGTAATTTTACTCCACAGCTTTACTCACCTCACACAGATCAGTCTATATATTTTTATTAACTGATTTCATAAAATTTTTATTTACAGGTTCTCAGTCCTTTATTTTCAGTTAATATTTATATTCTAGATTTACTGATGTTTATCTAACCTGCAAACAGCCTGACAGACTGAATTATTTTATAGTGGTATATTATGGTACTATTTGTACTAATTATCATCTGTTTATTGTATATATATCATGTCTATAGGACACTTTTAATAACTAAGTTGTTACACACATGTTGTCTCATGTTTCCTGTTTATAGTGAAGAGTTTAACCTCTGGCACCATCTTGTGTCAGAAACACATGACTGCAGTTTCTAAAGTGATTTATTCCTATAATGTTAAACGTCTTGATGAAAACAGACTTGTTGTTGCTGTGGTTCACCTGTGTCTCCTCTGACAGGGAGAAGATGATCTGCAGGATCCTGCTGCTCATCAAGCTGACCTCCTGTGTCTGTGGTTAGTTTACACCTTCACTTTATTATCCATCAAGACAAAAGACAAAGTCTCTACAGCACGGAGAGCATCACTAAACTCTCCACAGAAACATCTCTAGATGGAGTTTAAAGTTGTCACTTTGTCTGCTCCTCACTTTCCCTCTCTGTCTCCTCAACAGGAACATTTGTAGTCAATGTGACACAGACCTCCTATCAGGCAGAGGAGAACCACAACATCACACTGGAATGGACGTTCACAACCACAACTGACATGTGCTCCACTCCCTTTTGTATCTACTGTGACATGATCAACGATCATTTCAAGAACTTAGGAGTGTTTCATCTAAATGAAGGTGTTGAAGTCTCAGTGTTTCAGGGTGAACAGTTTACAGGACGAGTCCAGTTTGACAAAGACTCCTCAGCGAAGGACGAATCAGACTTCATGTGTCCAGCCTCAGGACTGAAGACTCAGGCCTGTATACGTGTGACGTAAAAACAAATTATGGTGTGAACCTCCGTGGATGTCGTCTCAATGTCACTGGTGAGTTGATTCAGTAGTTTAGTAAAAGCAGATTTCCATCTTAGAGTCGTGCTGCTAGTGTTGCTAAAACTGTCCCTCATAATGACGTAGAGTCCAACAGTCGTCCTCCTAGAACCTTCAAACTGCTTGTTTTGTCCCACCAACAGTCCAAAACACTTGAGTCCATTTTCTGTCCTTTACAGCAGCTGCTGATGAGTCCAAACCTGAGAGACCAACAGTGAGTCCACAAGCAGAGAGTCGGGGAAGGATGGTCCTCTATGCTGGACTGGGACTGACAGCAGCAGCAGTTGTTCTATTGATCGTCTCTGCAGTCATCAGAGCTTTGCTTCAACACCTGAATCATAAAACCAACAGACAGACTCAAGACTCTCTCCCTCCAACATCTGGTTTAGTGTCAGAAAACTACTGTTGATATGAAATGTATATTTTTCTGTTAAATGATCTTCATGTTACTGTGAGTTTGACTTTAAGTGAAGTTATTACAGCAGAAATAATTCATGTCAATATTAAAAATGCTTTCATTGTTCAGAGACCAACAGTGAGTCCACAAGCAGAGAGTCGAGGAAGGATGGGCCTCTATGCTGGACTGGGACTGACAGCAGCAGCAGTTGTTGTATTGATTGTCTCTGCAGTCATCAGAGTTTTGCTTCAACACCCGAATCATTACTACACTTGGTTAATCTCTCAATAAAACAGTCAGTTTTCCCGAGTGCATGGAAGTCTGCAGTTGTTATTCCTGTTTTCAAGTCAGGTGACCCAACTGATGTGGTAAATTATAGACCCATCAGTATTTTGCCTGTTGTATCTAAAATCGCTGAAAAAGTGGTATCTGCACAATTAACTAATTTTTTAAACTCAGGACAAGCTGTACTTCATTCCATGCAATTCGGCTTCAGAAAAAACAATTCAAATGAAATGGCTGCCTGCTATTTCATTGAAAAAATCAAAGTAAAACTGGACAGTGGGAATGCTGTAGGGACTGTGTTTTTGGATTTGAGAAAAGCGTTTGATACTGTAAATCATAACGTTTTACTCTCTAAATTATCCAATTTTAATTTCTCTGTTGATGCCATCAAATGGATGGAGTCCTACCTCACTATGAGAAGACATGTACCTGAGTTGGGTATAGGACCTCATCGTTTATTGATTACTCTGTTGGTGTTCCACAAGGCTCAATTTTAGGACCTCTCTTATTTAGTCTATATGTTAATGATCTGCCACTCACGTGTCCTGAAGTTGAAACACAAATGTATGCGGATGACACGTCATCCTCCACATGGAAAGACCTATGTGAAGTGGCAGCTAAATTAACAGCAGCTATGGCCAAAATTTCCACTGGCTCTCTGAGTCTTGCCTGACATCAATGTGAGCAAAACAGCTTGCATGTATTTTTATATTAGGAAAAATGGAAGTCAGCCAGACATCATGGTAAAAGGAGAAAGGATCCAGACAGTGTCACATTTTAAATATCTAGGAATTACTATTGACTCACAGCTTACTTTTAAGAAACATGTGAAGCAGGTGTGTAAACTGTTAAATTCAATTTAAGGAATTTTAGGTATGTCCGAAATCAGCTCCCCTTAGATGCAGCAAAAATGTACATGCATTCAATGATTTTTTCACACATTTCCTACTGCATTACAAGCTGGTCACAAGCTGGAAAAACAACACTGGCCCCACTGCAAACTCTTTACAAACAAACACTCAAGCACTGGACAAAAAATCATCAGGATCACCACTGTAACATCATTCAAGGCATAATTTATTGACCTTTGATAACTTTGTGTGCCTTGCTGATTGCCTGTTCCTGCCAGTACAAGTGAATTACTTAACTGACTCTGGCAGTAATAGCTTGCTCCATTAAAAGAGTCAATAAACAATAGCAATAAATTAAACCAACAGACGACCACAGACTTCTCCCTCCACTTGGTTTAAGTGCAGAAACTACTGTTGTTGAAATGTATATTTCTGTTTAATGATCTTCAGTTACTTGAGTTTGACTTTAAATGAAGTATTACAGGAAATAATTCATGCAATATTAAAATGCTTCATGTGTAGATTTTCCACCTTTATATCAGACTGTTACATCAGCTCAGAATACAAACCAACTAGCTGCCTCACCCCATTCAAATCCTCACTGTCCTCTCATTAAAATGTCGTTGTTCACTTTTACTTTAATGAGTGTTTTTCAAGTCATCACATTTGTTCTTATTGCTTCAGTCTGATCACTCTGTTTCTCAGCAGTTTATCAACATCATCTGACTAATGTTTTGTGCAACAAGACAACAGATTATAAAAACTGCCTTAATTATTATTTGATTATTCCTGTGGACTGATGGACATTTTTATATGTATTCTTTTATGTCAAATGTTATTACCTTCCACGATTATCACAAAAAAAGTGCCTCAGGATGTACATGACTGGAAAATCGTAGTGTATTCAGCATTTACGCTGATGCAGTGACTACATGTAGCTGTGCACGTACCTTTAAATAACAATTAACAAACAATTAAACCAACAGACAGACCAAGCCTCTCATCCCTCCAACATCTGGTTTAGTGTCAGAAAACTACTGTTGATATGAAATGTATATTTTTCGTGTTAAATGATCTTCATGTTACTGTGAGTTTGACTTTAATGAAGTTATTACAGCAGAAATAATCATGTCATATTAAAAATGCTTCCATTGTGTCAGATTTCACCTTTGATATCAGACTGTTACCATCAGCTCAGAAGTGTAAAAACAAGACTGTAGCTCTCGACTCCATTCAACATCCTCCACTGTCAGATCTCTAAAATGTCCCAGTTGTTTCACTTTTCACTGTATGAAGAGTTTTCAGAGGAATCATTCACATTTATCTGTAAGTTGCTTCAGTCATTGATCACTCTGTTCTCCAGCAGCTGTTATCAATCATCAGTCTGACAAAATGTGTCTGGAACAACAAGACAACAGAATTATAAGAGAACTGCACCTTAATTATTATATTTGAATCTAATGTCCACTGATGGACTGATGGACATTGTTACACTGCACTTTCTTTTTATTTAAATGCTGTATTACCTTTCCACAGATTTATCACAAAAAAAAGTGTTCTAATGTAATGACTGTGTTAAATATCAGTATGTGTTATTCCAGCATTTTAATGCAGCTGATGCAGTGAAATACTGTTTTAATGGCTGCACAGTACTTCAAATGGAAATATTCTTTCATTTATAAAAAAGACTCCAAAGTACAGCCTCATATGTTTGGTATCTTTAAAAGCGTTGATGACTCAGATTTACAAAAAAAGTTATGAAACAAAACAGTCTGAAATCATTTCAAAAGGAGCAGAAATAACAAAGAATTTTCATCAAGATTTTAAATATCAATTACGAAACAGTACAGTATTATTACAAAGTGTTCAGCTGCAAAAGAAAACTGATGTCTTTTTTTTTTACAGAATAAAAACTACAAGTAAAGATTATGGAGTTACTGAGCTAAATGGCTGGAAGAGAAGGAAAAATTACTGGGAAAAAGACTTTAACTTTAAGCTAAATTTTAAGAGTAATTTAACTTAGTTTTCTTCACAGACATGAATCAAATATTGAGATTTCGTCTTGTGAAGCTTTGACGACCCTAGTGGTCAATAGTTGCACTACTCATTACATTTAGTTTATTACATTTCATTACATTTTTTCCCAGACAGACAATGTGGTCCAAAGCATTGCCTAAATAAAGTTAAAAAGACAGCAATTAAATGTATTGTTCATTTATTTTTCCAACATGACTTTTCTACGCAAAATAAAGAAAAATCAATTAAAAAAGAAAACACTGCAAATGAAAACACTGGGCCTCAAAGCATCTCAACTTCTACCATATTCAAAGACATTCAAAACTACAAAACAAACAAACAAACAAACAAAAATCTGATTTTATGTACGTCTTTGAATGTATGTATGAATATAAATGTGTGTGTTTTACAGCATTTGAAAATTTACTGAAAAAACAAACTTGGTCACCTTCAGTTTAAAATATAGAAAACATATTTACAGTAACTGTGGCTCTTGAGTTGTGCAGTTAAAACATTACTTTGTCAGGGTCACGCCACAGAAATACAGGTGTTTAATAGCTTTCTAGCAACATTTTGTAGTTTGAAAAACAGTTTGTGTGCAGGCTCCTCATTAAAGAGGCCATGCTGATACAAAGTGCTGCAGGGATTTTTGTCAGACAACCAGGAAGTCAGCATCGCTCAGGTTCCCTCCACAAAAAGCAGACAGGATTTTGCCACCGGATTTTGGATTAATGGAGAAAATAAACTCCAAACTCTTTGCCTAATGGTTTGTAATACTTACGTTTGATTTAGCAAGATTTGTGATTTTTGAATCATGCAATCACTAGAAATAAAAAAAAGCTAACATCAGGCTGTAAACAAACTACACCCCAACTACGTGAACGTCACCACCACTAAGTGATGAACAAAACAAAGTGTTGGGGAAAAAAAAACACGAGAGTGGTATTTATTGACGGATTTTATGCCGTAGAGCGAAACATGAACATCTCTCACGCCTGTGTTAACCACAGACCTAAACACCCGCTGACTTTGAGAAAGGGAACTGGAAGTGCAAATATATCTTAACTCATTTCCAGGGTTTGTGACTCATTCCTGCAGTAAACCCTCTTAAATCATGGTTTAGCTTTCAATTATGTTCCACCAAACTTTTACGCTGTCTTTAGATAAAGAAAGATTACATTTAAACCTCTCTTGAAACCTCAGTGTAGTTCTTAGCCTTAACCTACATTAAATATAGTTAATGTGATCCAATATGGGCTAACTAGATTAACTGATTTAACTAGCCAGCAAACAATGCAATAACCTTTTCAACGTTAACGTTTTCCGCTTTTTTACTAGGTCCCACCAGCATCCAAATTTATTTATTTATTTTTATCTATATTAATTTGGGAAAGCTAAATTAATTTTAATTGGTGCAACCCAGTCAAAAAGCTGCTATTGCTCCTCAAGGCTACAGCAAAAAAAAAAAAAATGCTGAGTCATTTGACTGGCTAGCTAGTTAGCTAGCTAACAGTTAGTTCGGTTACCTGAGCTGACTGTACTTCAGTTAGCTCATTGGATTTACAGCTCATTGGTTGAGATTTAAACACTGGTCACTAAAAAAAATATCTCAACTAGTTGCTTTCAGACTCGAAACAAAGTACACTTTTAAATATCCAGCCGCTGCCTCCATGTTGAGCAGGTGGTCGTCAGTGAAGGTGCTAAGAAGAGGAGAGGAGGAGGAGAAGGAGAACGGAGAGAAGGGGAGGACGGAGGAAGGAGCTTCAGGTGAGGTGAGGAGCTGATCGCACCACGCCGGGTCATCGAGGTTTATTTCAACAAACGGGTCAGTGGAGCAAACCGCTGAAAAAAAAAGTAGACACAAGGATACAGTTTGACTGTGAACTTTATATCATGAGAGACTCTGCGACTTTATGCCGACATTCAAAAATATGCTCATTATTTATATCAAAAATCCAAAATGGCGGTGAGGTAGGTGTTGTTATTTTTTCACGTTTATAAGATAAGATAAGATAAGATATTCCTTTATTGGTCCCACAGTGGGGAAATTCCAGCATTACAGCAGCAAAGTGGAAGGCAAAAATAGAAGCATCAGTAAAAAAGAAAGACAATAAATAGCGAACAAGCAATATAAACAAGGAATATAGAAAAATATGAACAATTTAAACAATGGGAAATACAGAAACTAGCAACCTAGTATGGGAAAATATCGGATATGAGAATAGTAACAATATATAGTGTTTCCAAGATTACACCATGGCACAGAGGAGATACCAATATTGCACATAGGAAATTAGAGATTTGCCAGATACTGATATAGATATTGCACATAGGATGGAAGTACCCATGACTGGAGTATTAATGTTGCACATAGGAATAATAATACACCTGATTGAAAGATTGACATATTGCACCTTTAAGTTGAAATTCACCTGAGCTAAATAATTCACAGTATAATATAGTACAGTATAGTATAAGTATATTATTGTCTTTTAGGGGAGTTTTGTTAGAAATTAGCTTTTTAAAGATGCTAATCAGTCATTAATTGTTTGTATTGTGGAGATGTGTCACTCAGATAGGGGTGTAAAACAGGGATAATCACTCATACGTATATTGTGATGTTATACTCTACAGCTAAATGAATGTGTGAAATATTGATTACTCTTTATTTTTCTCTTAAATGTGTATTATTGTTTAATTCGCCAGTGCACACATGTTTTTACATCATCACTGGTTACGTCTTTTACGTCGTTTTTTGTTTTGTTGCACTTTTTTTTGTCGTTTTTAAAATGTTAGCCGCACTTTATTCCAAAGTTAGATTTATTTCTTGCATTCAGTGCGTGTGAACTCTTGTTCCTTTTTTTGGCCACTTTTTAAAACCTTTGATGCAATTTCTAAAATGTTTAGAAACATTAGCACATGAACAATTTAAAAAATGGGAAAATAAATTAATTAAATTAAATAAATACCCTAAATGGACAATTTATCTGGGGTGACTAAAAGTGCTTAGCCAAGATTTAAAAAAAGAAAAGAAAAAATGTGCTTGTTATATGTGCTTGTCCACTTAGGGGCTAATTACATTTTTTTTTTTTAAATTTGTTTTATTTATATGAATCTATACTGTGAAATCCAGGCGGCAGTCGGTCAGCAGCCAGTCAGCAGTTGGCCCGCAGCCGGCCTCCTGCTTAAATTTTTCATAATTGTATATATTTTCCTCTTGTTTACTATATGTTTAAAATATATATAAATATTGGTTTATATTATTCATTGATTTTTATTTTTGCTGTCCACTTTGCTGCTGTAACACTGTAAATTTCTCCGTTGTGGGACTAATAAAGGATTATCTTATCTTTTCTTAACGTATCTTATCTATATTCTCTCTTTAGCACATTTAAATATTAAACTAACTGGCTTTGTGAATACAAAAAAAATCCAAATATTAATGTAACCATGTCAATGCTACCGCCAACAGGATGAGTCATTTTTTTTGTACTTCACCATACTAAGACTGTTTCTTCCAGGTACCACAGCTTTATGGAAGTGCACAAACCAGTGGATTACCCCTTTAAGACATTTTCTACTTTGTGTTTGTGTCTATTTAAAGTATCTTACATGGGTTGTTGTTGTTTTCGTTCTGCTGCTCTTCTCCAATAGTGTCGAAGAACAGGTTGGCACTGCTCAGTGGGCTGGACGTCTTGTCAGCTGGTTCGTCTCCCAGTGAAGGACTGGTGTTACTGGTCTCCAGACCGTTTGCGTCTGGCTGTTCCTGCGGAGCTGCAGTGATGGACGGGGGTGAAAGGTAAGATAAGTTCAGTGTTTTCTGACCTGCATCTTCAGTAAAAAGATAGACTTGATAAATGTGAAGATGTGAATTTTGCAGTGTATCTTTGATGATGCATTCAAGTTACATGGATAAAAAATGAGTTATAATGCTAAAGTGATTTAAGTTCTCTGAGGCTGTCAAGACAATATTATTGTAATCTGCTTTCAACACCTTCATCTTTTATCTGGTTAAGGTTTGTGAAAGTTAGAATCTGTGGCCCTGACTGCTAATAAACCTCTTCCGGTCTTGAGTAATTCTTTTCAGCTTGGTGAGTTGAAATTATTATTTTACTTCCAGAAATGGAAATTTCTTCTTCTTCCTCTTCTTCTTCTCCTACTTCTTCTTCTTTCACTAGCTAAATGTTTGCTACATCAGAACTTTAATTTGGAAAAAGGCCTTTAAATTGCCCATTAAGTGAATTAGCTCTTTTAAAAAAAGCCAAATACCTCCAGCAAGCATGAACAACTTTTTTTTTTCAAAGTTTTTTTCATATTTTACCATTTTCACCAGGGTATTGATGGAAAAATGGCTAAATATCATTTCCTCTAATGGCAAACTGAGCAACGTGCATCCCTCCTAGATCTTTTTTTTTTTTATGTGAAAACATTTAATTCTGGTATTGTTTTGATGGAAAAAAATTGGTGTAACCCTGTGTTTAGTTTGATACAAATGACTTAATTTATTTACATGAGTCTTTGATTTAAATGTTTTTCCAATTTTCTGTCATAATTTCATCAATATTTAAATTCATTGTCATTAAAATGGATTAAAAATGTAAGACATATGTTGTTAAAAAGGTAACTTTAATTTAAAAATGATTTAAAATATACTACCTTTAAAAATATTGTTCAGTTATAAAAATGTATTGTTCTTTATGTAAGTTTATCTTTCATCTTTAGTTTATCTAGAGCGTAATAAGTCACATGACTAGAATTCGGTCGGGGGCGCTCCTGTTGCATTATGGGCAGAGAGAGCCAACATGGCTGCAGAGGAAGTAGATACGACCCCAAAATAATCATACTCTGCATGGTCGAAGAGACTTTAAAATATTAAGAGATTTGTATTTCAAACCTTGTCTTTTTATGTCTTTTATTTTTGTGTTTTCACGGTGTCGGTGTAGGATTGAAAGATGGAAATAAACCTTATAAAGGTATTTTCTTGGACCGGTGTAGTTACATGACTCATCTTGCTTTTGATGGATTAAAGTTCTGCTTGTTGTTGAGTTAACAATTAGCTAAAAGAACAATTTGACCATATTTATCCTTGCCGTCAGTTTTTAATGTTACTGACACTAAAAGAAATAGAAAACACAGCATCTGATGTTGTACCGTTCTCTTCGCTGGAGCCCTTTTCCTCTGATGGTAGACTGGTGCCGTTGCTTACTGAAGGAGGTGAAAGGTCATCTGGGGTCGTCAGGTCTTTCGGAGCTGGTCGATCTGAGATACAAACACGCACAAACCAAATCACACACGTCAGGATAGGCTCATACTGTATGGAGTCATGTGACAGTCATTTAAACGGAACTGCACGCACCCAGGTCGTCCAGGTAGACGGGTTCAAAAGTGCCGGTGGGTTCGCTGAGATGGCTGACGGGAACCGGACGCTGGAGGTCAAATGAGTACGTCTGGACAAACAAACGACCCAAAAGTCAATAATAACAAAAAATGCAACATAAGAGCATCAGTTAACTGTGAGTGGGTGTAAAATATGTGTTTAAAATCTCTATGTCTTAATTCTCTGTCTCTCACCCTGGAGACTCTCCTGAGGACGTAGAGGATGACACACAGAGCAATGATCACCAAAATGATCAATACCAGGATCACATAACCTGGAGACAGAGGGAGAGAGCAGCTCAGTTTAGTTTACAGTGTGGTAGCATTTACAGGCTGATTTGTGATAATCAATTATTTAATTACCAGGGAAGTATAGATACAGTACATAGACATATATAGATGGTTTAAAAGTTAATTAATACAAACAAAAATCTTTTAATACAAGTACTGGATTACTGTGGACGTATAGAGGCCCAAAGTGTTCAATATTACTGTAAAATTATAATAACACCATTTTCATAAAAAAGAGGCATCATGAAATAAAAAGTGAGATTAAATAAAGTTCTGAATCACAAGGTAATTATCTCATTAATGATCATCTGCAGTCATCTTTGTTATCATTATCAAATAATGAACCCATTATCATAAGAAAACAAGCAAAGTCATCTCGAGATGACAAAATAATTAACACATTATCACAAAGAAACAACTTTGTTTTTTTTGTCGAGATAATGAAATAATTAACTCATTATCACAGAAAACAAGCTTTGTTATTTTGAGATAACAAAATAACGAACCCATTATCACAAAAAAGTGCTTTGTTATCTTGAGATGATGAGATAATTAACCCATTATCACAAAAAAGCAAGGCTTGTTATCTCAAAATAAGAGAATAATTAATCCGTTATTGCAAGAAAACAAGCTTTGTCATCTTGAGATGATGAGCTAATTAACTTGTGATCTGGAGGTTACGGCACAAAAAAACATTCCCAGTTCTCTGCTTCTGTAATTATGATATAAACAGACTTTAATAAGTAAATAAATAAATATTTCTAGAACTGAAATAAAAACTCAAAACTTTATTATGAGAGTGAGAATGATGAATGAAAAGTGATATGACTTTCAATAATGAATCACATTGTTTAATACAATTGTTGTTCTTTAAAAATAATGTTTATTTATTTAATTATTTGATAGTGAACATTTTTGGGTTCCATGTAGAAGGGTATCACATTCACCAAAGAAAAGAAACTAAAGATGTTTTCTTGTAATTATTCATATCTATAAAAATCAGTCAAATCATAAATATGTGATTTTTTTTTTTTTTTTTTTTTTTTTTTTTTTTATGAATTCAATGTACCTCTGTAGAATTTATCTGATGATATGAGCTGGACACAAAGTATGTGTTAAAAAACTATCATGTAAGATTAAATAAGTCTCATGGCAGTTGTGGCAGCAGAACAGAATAGAATAGAATAGAATAGAATAGAACATAATTACCCCAAGACGAATGATCTGATGAATGATCTGATGGTGGACCCTTGTCTTCAGTTGTTGCTAAAAGAGACAGACAGCTGGTTACTCTGAGGTTCAGTAATTCAGTTAAATAAATAAAAAATTAATTTAAAAAAAGTGTTGGGATATGCAGCAGGTGGTGCCAGTTCTTCAGTCAGAAAATGATTGTACCATTGCAGAACAAGAGGGTGCAGCAAGATGAAAACAATGTAGAAAACTGTTAGTTTTATGTATTAATTAATACATTTAGTGCATTAACTGTGGAAAAAAAACGCCTCAAGGGAGCGTTTAAAAAAAAAAAAGCAAAATGTTCAAATTTGGTCGTTTCGGTTAACCTCTTCTAGTGCGATACTTCAAAACGTGCGTTAAAATACATTTATGGAAACATTGTTATTGTCTTGATTCTAGTTGTGGACATTTGTTGCATGCCATACCCCTCTGTCCTCATGTTTCCTGTTTGTATTAACATCATTTACATCCAGTAAAAGAAAAAGCTGCTTGCCAAGAGTTGTGATTATCTTATCTTTCTGGTAGAGTTCAGAGAGTTGCTGTAGCTTCAAATCACGTCTCTGAATTGTTGATTAATGTGTCCCACAAGGATCAATATTAACCCCCCTGCTATATACTCCATACATCAATAATATTTGTATTTTTTGACCATTGTGTTATCTGTTTTACGCTGATGATACCATCTTGTAGGTCATTGACTCTACTACAAATCAGGCCCCCCCAAACCACTTTTTTAAACATTTTTTCTGTATTTTTGCCTCATTTTGATGGTATTGAACACTGATACTGACAAGGTATGACATGCAATAAGACTCCCTGGGCCTGGTGTCTTTAGTACGATGCCCCAAGATGTCTTTTTATTGATCCAAAGTATATTTAGATATGCATATCACATCAACATGAGGCTGTGGTATTCCAAATCTTATCCATGCTCTCAATAGTCAATACAGTACTGCATTAGAAATACTTTGATCAGAGGATAGATTTACCTACAAAACTCTTGTTGAACAACTCGCTCAAAAACTAAAAATTCAAACTGAATTCTTACACTGATCTTTACAGAAACTTATTGCTGCAGAGCCAGAAAAATAAAAAACAGATCAGTATAATGTTATAAGGTGAGAAATGTTTTGATATATCGTGTTTTTCACATTATAAAAAGATAACATAACTTTATTACAACATACAACCTTATCACGTTATAACAAGAAACTTTTCTTCTTATAACAATATATAATTTATGATAAAGTTTCACAGTATAATGTGATATGCGACTCAAAAAATAGTTTTCGTGTTATCATGAAATCTTTTCTTAAATAATACCATGTAATAACATGAAAAAAGTAGATTGTTATGACAAGAAAAGTTCCCTCTTAGAACGTGATAAGTTTGTATGTCGTAATAACATCAAAATATCTTGTTATAACATGAAAAAAATCTTGTTATAAAGAGAAACTGTGCATGTTACAACATGTCACTGAGCTGTTTTTCTGTTTTCTGGCTTGGCAGCAATAACAGTTTGTTTTTCATTTAAAAAAAAAAAAAAGTTCCCAAAAATATCCAAATAATCAGCACAGGTCACCAAAATTGTTGTTACTTTTTACTTCACAACTTCTAAACACATCTGTGTTGATTTACTGCTTCTATTTTAATCATAATCAGGGCCGAAACCAACAATTATTTTAGTGAGACTATTGATTTATCTGCTGTCATTTTTTTTCCAATTCATCCATTAATCATTTTGGCCATAAAATATCATAAAATAGTGAAACATTCCTGTTAGAATTTCTTAGATTTATCCAACTAACAGTCCAAAACCTCAAACATACTCAGTTTACCGTCATAAATGATAAAGAAAAGGATCCAATCTTCACATTTGAGAGGCTGCAACCAGCAAATGACTAAAATTGTTAATTCATTATTGAAATAGTTGCTAATTAATTTTCTCATTTCAGCTCCAAACATCAAAAAACATGATTAGAAACTCGATTTTTTGAGATACATGTGCCTGATAGTATGTCTGAACATGTGTGTGTGTTTGATGGTTTGAGTGTGTGTGTGTGTGTGTGTGTGTGTGTGTGTGTGTGTGTGGTGTGTGTGTGTGTGTGGTAGCTGCTAACGGTTACAGAGAACACGAGCATGTGATAGTTGTGGTTTGACACACAGGAAGACAAACTGAGGCGCACATCACACGAATATGCCTTTTGCACCCGCACCAGTGAGGTACCTGATGTTGGTGAACTACTGCTAGTTTCTGTAGAAACCATAGTCATCACGTCAACATCTTCATCCTCCCCTCCACTCCCTGGCACGCCACCCGGCGCCGTCGTCCGTGCCTCTGTGCTGCCATTGTTTTCCCCTGCTGTGGCAACAGTTGTTCCTTCTTGAGTCTGTGAGGGACGAGGGGAGATCACAGTTTGTATTTGAACGCTTCACATCATTAACGTCCCAAAATTTAGTTTTCTAATCTGATCTGTGTCACTTTTCATGTGGGTGTTCATTCAGTTTTGATAGTAAACACAGTTGATTGAAGAAATAAATTCCTGTGTGTGCCTTTTTGACAGAGAAAACAGAATTTTCTGCCACAGGTGGCCTGGTAGCTCAGTTGGTGGAGCGTGCGCCCCCTGTACTGTACTGAGGCTCTCAGTCCTCTGCAGCAGCCGTGGGTTTGACTCCTGCCTGTGGCCCTATGCTTCATGCAACTGTCGCCCTTTCCTGTCCGAGCTTTGCATTTCACTAAATGTTGAAGGTGTGCAGGAGGCTCTAAGA
This sequence comes from Lutjanus argentimaculatus, assembly GCA_034769285.1. Lineage (NCBI taxonomy): Eukaryota > Metazoa > Chordata > Actinopteri > Lutjaniformes > Lutjanidae > Lutjanus > Lutjanus argentimaculatus. The sequence continues at coordinate 503,784 of JAWZSL010000101.1, read as the reverse complement.
TCAGCAATACTCAATGTTTCATGAGTCTGGATGGTGGCGTCTTTTTTTATAGTCTCTCTCGCCTTAGTTACGGTTGCTAAGCTAAGACTGGACAGTTGCTGTTTGCTTGAGGAGCTCAGCGAAGGGTCAGTTTCTTTTGACCTCAAAGTTTTCCAGGTGCACGACACCAGATGTGCACAAAAAACACGGCTGACCGTGACAAATTGTACAGTTGTACAGTTGAACCCTCAGCAGTGCAGCATAAACAAAACAAAGGAGGAAAATTGATGCATGAAGAACAAATGCCGCTATGTATCTTATTTTACTGCATTTAATAACATTGGCGACATATTTCACATTAATTTTCCTGCAGAATAGGTTTTATTGTATGACAGTCTGGACCTGACTTTGAGTGCTTTGGTTTTGAAATTCAGACTTCAGTGTTATCTGGACTGCAGCGCTAGTAGCCGTAAAAGCTATGGGCTGGTGATAACACAGCAACATGGGTGTGGGAGCTACAAGCTCACCTGCAATGCATCCTGGTACATGTAGGCACTGCTGCACGGCTCTGTGAGCAGGAGAACTCAGTTTTCTCAAACAATATAACAGCACTGAGGACTTAATTGTTTCAACTGACTGCACTGATTGGACATCCACATTAAAAGTGCCACATTTTCCCTTTAAACTGACTGAATTTGGAGACCTCTGATTGGCCAACAACAGCCGATTCTAATTGAAATAACTTGCTGAGTGGTGGTACTCTAGTTCTGATCTCGTCCCCGTCTGGATGATTCAAGTCCCCTCTGCTTAGTGTCAGGATCCTGCATCACCTTGTCTGGGTTTCATTTCACATTAATGACCTTAATGCCTGACTGAATCCTCTGCAAGTTGACAATTTAACAAGCATGATTTGATTCAGAAAATATCAGAAATCTTTTTAAATATGCGAATGTATTTTCTCTCTGGAGTTAGATGAAAATCGATGTCACATGTGGTAAGCACACAGCTATAGTGTAGCTAAGCCTGGAAACAATACCAACAATTATAACGCCATTATAAATGACTTTGTGTGAATTTTTGGACTTAAAAGTATAAATAGGAGTATTTGTTTAACTTTTCTAACTTTTCTTACTTTCTAACTCCCAGAACGGAGGTGGATGTTAATAACTTCATGGATTATCTTCACCACCATGCTGAGAGTTTGTGTAGCTGGTTTCAAAAGACAAAGGTCACAAGCTGCAGGTACAGAGGTACAACTCTAAGATAACTGGCTCAGGTTGGTGACAGCTGTTACCTTAAAGGTTGTTGTAGCGGGATCTGTTTCATTCGTTGTTGTCTGATTCTGAGGAGGAGGGATGGTCTCTGCAGAGTCTGTGTCAGACATGGAGGAGACACATGAATAGGACAGATGTTTTCTGACAAACACTTTGAAGTCACCTCTGCACATACAACAAGACAGACAGACAAGACAGTTGCAGGATGTGGGAACCGTCACTATGACTGATGGCAACAACGCAGACTAGATGCAGGTGTCATCACACAACACGGTCGTCGAGCCCAACATTAAAGTGAAACACATTCAGCCAATATCTGACTTGCTCAAGACTCACAGTGCAGCTCAATGCAGACGAGTAGAGTATTCTCCACGACCAGCGGTGAAAGTAACTAATAACAAATACTCAAATCACTATTACAGACTTTTTATGAGTAGATTTTTAAGTCTGTACTTTTACTTGTACCTAAGTATGCATTGCATTATGTAATCTACTTGGCAGGGTTCGAATTGCGCACTGGCTTTCGGGGGAGTCCTGTTTTCCGGTGTGCACCGCTTCTACAGGCCCGCGCATACATGGAAATGTGCAGCAGCGCCGTCAGTTGCAGGGTTACTGCAAAAAAACATTCTAGTATGGCTACTACAGACAGTTAATTCTGTCGGTTAAGTTACATAGATGCTAAATAAAAACAACATAAGGCTACTGATTCAAACTCAAACGCTGGACCTAATCTGATAAAAAATAAAATAAAATACTTATGCATTATATTCTAAATTAAATAAGTCCTGTCAATATACTTGTGTGCATTTATTTTATAAATAAATAAATAAACATTATGCTAGTCTATATATTCATTTTGGTGACACGTAAACACATACAAACCTAAATAATCTCAGATGAAACTCTTCATTTCTTTCTTTTGTTTGTGTGAGTTTGTGTGCATTCTGTATGTTTTGTCAAATCTGAAATTTGAAACTACCATATCCTCCAGAGAACATCACAATGGAAGAAATAAGCATGAAAATGTCTTTTTTTAAAACAACAAAAACTATTTTTAAATCCACAGCTAAAACTGAGGATGACAGTTTGTGGTTGCATGTTGTCATAGTAACACAAAACACTTCCTGACATGTGAGTGTTTCAGGTTTGCAGCAGTCAGAGTTTACACATGAACCACTGCTGTACAGTGCAGTAAATGGCCGGACACAACACAACAATAAATCACTTGTCAATTAAGTTACCGTACCTGTCTTGTCATTATGCTCCAGTGGAACCATAGTTGTGTCATCTTGTCCTCTGGAAAGAGAAGAAACTGCTAGAACTGAGACAAAAAGAGAGAGAGAGAGGAGTCATTACACAAGACCACCAAACTCCATGTGCTGCTTTAATAAGAGTGACAGGTCGTCATGGAAACAGTCTGATCAGGCCAAATAATTAAAAAACATCTGTGGAGGTAGACCATTGATATCCAAGGACTTTAAGCTTATATAATACTTTGTTCTGCTAAAATTATAATCTATATTAATTGCCCAAATTCTGGCTAATGTAGTTTAGACAAACATATCAGCAAAAAAAACCCAAACAAACAAAAATAAATTAATTAATTAATTTACACAAATACCCGCCAACAAGTCAGATTCTCCTTGAAGACCATATACAGTAGGGCTCGGAGGAAAAATCAATACAGCACAGTACTGCAATATTGTGTAAACACACGTACGCCAAGTATAGATCTTTTATTGTATAAATTATTAATATTGCAAATGCAAATTAATCGTTTTGGTACTAGAATCATAAAATAAATCGCATTTCAGTCCAAAAGATGGTGCTGTGTTATTTTCTGGTGAGGTCAGCAGAGGTCACGGGTCCATTTTGCTGCAGTAAAAGTGACTGAAATGAGATGAACAGACCGAAAACTTTACACAGACAAAGTTTTCCTTTGGGGACATAATTTGCAGGAGAAAAATGCTAATAAATCACAATATATGTTATCACAATACAAAGGCATATCAAAAAATGTTTAAAATCACATCATATCGGATTGTACTTAAGTGTTGGGGAACCTGCATTCTTTCAATTTACCAGCAGGGGGCGAGTCGACTGGTTTCAAAAGGAAGTTCAATTGTATGTAAACTATTTGTCACATTTATGACATCAGTTTCTTAACGAGTTTATGGTCTCAATTGATCATCTCAAGTCTAATATAGCATGATGTTCATTTAGTATGCCAAGCCATTATGAGTAGGCTAACTAGGATAACTAGCTTTTTAGATAGCTAGTAAACAGCTGTAAAGTTTGTTAACTTTTTAGCTAGCTAGCAAACAATCTAATGTTTTGTTGGCTTTTAAGCCAGCTAGCAAGTAATGTAAAAGCTTGTAATAACTGTTTTACTATGTCTCAAAAGAATCAAATTGTATGTAACTGTTTCTCGCTTAGATAATACGTAATACTATTCCATAAATCATGTTTCTCAAGTTTCAAACAGGAGTCCATGGGAGTAAATTTGTCTCGCTTATTTAATTAGACATACATATAAAACAAATATTATTAGGGCAAGTGCTTCTCAGTACAAGCATGTCAGGGAGTAAATGGTCAAAAAAATACATGATACCATATTTTACTGCCTTCCATGCACATCAGGGCAGTATGTAAGTAAACACGTGTTTAAGTTTTAACACTGTTTCGCTGTAATACGAGAAAGATCGCAACCACCCACCAGCTCCACGTTCTTATTGGTACTTCACATGTTCTGGTTGCATCGCACATTACATACTGTCATTAAAATTAAATTTTGCGATACTTTAAGCAAGAGGATATATTGCGATATTTTATAAGCTTATTTTAGGAAAACTGTCGTAGTATAAAGAACACACACAAGTGTCAGATGGCTGAAGATTCATGTAAACTATTCATTAAAAATCAGTACAGTGTTTTGAGCATTGATACAGTATCACAAAACATAATATCGCAATACTCGATATTTTCTTTCACCCCTTCTGCTCAGGTCTTAGGCCTGGTTTTACTTCACAGACCTGCTGCTGCAACAAGTCTTCACGTGTGAAAAAGACAAATGCTGGTGTGAAAACGTCGAGCAGCAGAGACGTCAAACAAAAGCAGGGCAAAAGATCACGTAGAGTGAATTAATCTTATATGTACGCACTTTTTCTTATCTACTGTGACCTCTGACCTTTGACTTCTGCACTGTTGGTTGTTCTTGAAACTGAAGCCTAATCCTCTATCAACACCATCTGATTTATTTTATATTTTAATATCTAATGCATGAATGTTCTAGGCCCTGGGTTTGATACATACATGATGTCAGCAGGCAAAATAATTAATATTTGCACACTGACTCATATTTTCGTGGTTTAACGAATCAGACTTTTTGAGAAATTAATGGATCAAATAATCGCTTGATGTGCCTAAATGTTGCAATATAAAGGAATATATATGAAGACATGTTTTAGTTCCATATTGAATCATATTGAAACTAAAACGTGCGTTTATATAGTTTCACATTTAAGGTGGAATAAATGAGGCTGTGCTGATGAGAAAAGCACCACTTTGGGAAATAAAACTAAAAAGTAAAAAAAATTTAAATGAATAATGTGTCAGTAACATCTTCAAAATTTCCCAACATGTTTTGGTGTCTGGTTTTCTGACAATTCAGGAGTGGTCATGATTATTATTCACCTTCATTGCAGCACTTGTGAGCTCCATATTACTTCCTGTGTATGTCAGGGGTTCCCGAGTCCTTTGATGATCCTTGAAGTCATTCAAGGACATTCAAGTGTGAATTTAACACTAAATCAAGGCCTTGAAAGTTGTTTTAAACAAATGGTTGGCTGTGGTAGCAGCTCGCTCAGAGAGCAGAACAGAACGTCTTGAATCTGCTCGATCAGAAGAGAAACCACGAGGCTTGTGCAGATTCAACTGCTGTCAAAACAATCTGAGCTCGAGCCTGTAAAGTTTTGAATTTTGGCGTACGAGGGAGGGCGGGAGCCCTGGTCTGCGTACAGATGTACTGTTACTTTTCTGATTTTTTTACTAATCAATAAATCAAGTTTTTATGTAGGTTTATTATCAGCGTGGAAAACAACACGAGTAAACAAAAGTAAGTTTTAAAAGTGAAAGCAGGTCGATATTTTGAGCTGAACTCACCGAGGAAGCACAGGCGACTCCACGACTTCATCATGATGACGGATTTACTTCTCCTTCTTTCTGTCTAAAAATGTGCTTTTAAAGATGGTGGATGATCATCAGCGAGGCTGTTGAGAGTCTTTTTATTTTCTTTATTTTGTTCCTTTTTCCGTGACCCTCTTCCTCCAGCTCGACTCTCACTTCTTCTGTGTGAGCTCTGCTCTGTGCTCTTTCTTCCTCCCTCACCTCGTCTCTCTGCAGCACTCTCATCCTACCTGCTGCTCACTTTTTTTCTCTCTTTCTCCTTTGTATTATTCTCCTCCTCCTCCTCCTCTCTCTCTCTCTCTCTCTCTCTCTCTCTCTCTCTCTCTCTCTTTCTATCTTACTAACACCATATTGCCAAAAGTATGTGGAAACAATAGTGGTTTGGTCTCTGCCACTTTGTTCCCATGAGGGGAAATCATAATGCTACATACAATAATATTTTGTGGCATCAGTTTGGCAAATTCAATCCTTTCGTGTTTCATTATGACGATGCCCTGTGCACGAAGCCAGGGGCCAGTTCCACAAAGCACCCACAAGTTTTCTACTTAAGTATGGCACATATGGTTTCAGAGATAGGAAGTAACTTAGTGCAATACTTTGCTACTGTAATTAGTAGATTTGGTACTGTACTTACATGAATATTATTTCCTGAAAACTTATACTTTTACTCCCGACATTAACACCAATATCTGTACTTTCCACCCCTTACATTGCAAAACAGGCTCAATACTTTAGTTTTAGTGCAAGACAGAAACAACGCAAAAAGACATAACAAGATGACAACAATGGAACAATACGAAACGGACAAAAATGACTAAAAGACGTGATAAGTTGTAACAAGACGAGAACAACATAAAAGGTCTAACAAGACAAAAATGACGTAACGAGACAAAAAATGACTAAAAGACGTAACATGATGAAAATGATGTAACAAGACGTAACAGGACGAAAACAATGTAACAAGACAAAGACAACTAAAAGACTTAAGATGGCAAAAAACATTACAACACATAACAACAAAATTACGCAAAAGACATAACAATACAAAAACAATGTAACAAGGTGTAACAAGAGAAAATGACTAAGAGACATAACATGACGAAAACAATGTAGCAATACATTACGACAAATACAACGCAAAAGGCATAACAAGATAAAAACAGGGTAGCAAGACGTGACAAGACGAGAACAACATAAAAGGTGTAACAAGACAAAAACAATGTAACAACCAAAACGACATAGAAGGTGTAACAGGACAAAAACGACTAAAAGATGTAACATGAGCAAAACTTTGTAACAAAACATAACAAGACAAAAAAAATTATGTAAAAGACATAACAAGGAGAAAACATTACAAGATTAAAATACATAACAATACATAGCAAGACGAAAATGTCATAAAAGATTAAGACAGTTGTTGCATTGAAGGATATTTTATAGCACTTCCGACTTGCTGTTATCGCCTCACCTGTTAGGACATTGTGTTATCACCTTGTGTTATAGGTCTTGACTGTCATCCCGCAAACTCAAATTTATTTTTTATTTATTTATTTTAATCTGGGTAAGCAGAAGTAACATTGATAAAACTCTTTGGTTTACATCACTAAACTTGGATTCACTAAAATGAGAGGTTAGTTTTTAATTGTGCAGCAGATGTTAAATCTAGATTACTCATTTTAAATCTAGTTTTGCTGAACTCTGATTGGTACTAATCTAATGCTAAATTTAACTGTTGTTGTTGGTGCAACCTGGTCTTTATCTTCATTTCTTTCCTCTTGCTCTTGTTTCTGGTATTCTTTCTCTCCGCCTCCAACAGTCTCTTTTTTTCTCAGTCTTAACCTTTTCCTCTCCCCCCTCCTCTATTTCTCAACATCTCAACCCACCCTGCTCTTTCTCTGCTGCACTGTCTGTGTCTCTCTACCGTCTAAATCTCTCTCATTATCAGTCAGTATTCAGGAACTGAGTCATCGACCGCAGCGCTAGCTCCAAATCGACACAGGATGCAAGCTCAGAGTTTGGCCTCTTACCTCAGTAACACATTGGTACTTTGTCAAGTTTGAAGGCACAACATACAGCACAGAAGATCCTTACTGGCAAAGTTAAGCCCCTACAACTTCATTTAAAACTACAGAATGAAACTCATTCTAAAAGCTACAGAAAACCACCTGTTGGTGCTTAACTTTGCAGCGTATTTATTTTTGAAGATTTCAGTGATTTCATATCTGCTGGAGAACTCTTGTTGCTACATTCTTTTTGGTTTGGTCTATTTTTTGTCTTTCCTCGTAGAACTGGCCACACACAGAAGATGATGTTTACAGCAGCTCCAGTAGAGTTTGATTTTATTTAAAAATGTCTTGGTGATCTAAAGTAAATATCAGATTTTAGGTCAAAGAGGCACTCAGATCCTCCACTTAAGCAGCAAAACAGCAAACATATCATAACATAACAGCTAAATATATCCCACTCATTCTTGAGAATTGGGACAAAACCATATTTTTAGGGGCGTTTACTCTTCATTTATGCTGGAAAGATATATTTTAAAAGATTAAACTCTTGGCTATTAAACCTTGTAACGGGCAAACCTCCTAGTGATTAATTTATTTATTACATGTAGACATCAGATTTTCCATGTTACGGAGTTGACAAAATGTTAATTTATTTCATTTCACAGCATAGCCGTAATGAGTATCCATTTTAATTTTTAAAGTTGTTTGGAGTTCTCTTAATGTTAATCAATATACACATTTTTAAAACCATGGAAGAGTTATGGAGTTGACATGTTATGGTAGAGACACATCCGATAGACACATTTTAAAATTTTGTCAAAAAATAGGTTTACCAGTGCTTGAGAGGTATTCCTGCCTTTTTTAAACCAGGAAGTGAGACAGGGGTCCTTAGGGTTTAGCTAATCCTTTTAATGCCTGATTAAATCATGTTTTTGCATCTGACGGAGCTGACAGAGACCTGGAACACAACTTTAAAGGGCCGACATTTTCATTAAAAAAAACAATTTTAATAGCATATATGTATGATAATTATGTACTTTTTGTCTGGTTATGTCATTTTCGCCTTGTTACATCACATTCATCTGATAGGGAGTAAAAGTAAAGTAAAGTTAAAAAATACAAAGTACAGATACCTGAAAAATCTACTTAAGTACAGTAACAATGTATTTGTACTTAGTTTCTTACCATCTTGACTTTTAATGTTACACAGGACACAAACAGCGATCTCCTGGGTGAAAGTCATGTATTTGTTTGGTCCATCCCACCACCCTAGTCTCCTTTAAATGCAGACTTTTTTGATCTTTGTATCACATCACTTGACATTTTTTTCCCTGCAACATTCATACATAAAATGTCTATGCATACTAAATGGTGTGAAATGCAAAATGCAAAAAAAAAAAGGCATTGTGATACCACACAAAATGATTCAAGACTTTACTACTTTACAGTACATCAGAGGCTAATCAGAGATAAAGAGTAACATCATCTGCAAACAGACGCATTACAATAATTCAAGGAAACAGTCCAGCAGAAGAATATAAAGCTTCACACTTAACAGATTCTCAGATTTTTCAGTTCAAGTGTAGTTCAACAAACTGCCATCGCTTTTTTGTAGCCAAAGTGCAAGAAATCACATCATGAAATAAAATGTTTTAATATGCTAACATGAACAAAACTAAGAGAACATAGACCAGACGGAGCAGGTTGAGGTTAGCTGTGCAGGAGGAAGAAGAAGATCCAGCTCCTTTCAGTGAAATGTCTCTGGCATCTGTGGGTAGAGATAAGAGTTAATGAAGTGGGGTACAAGCACTCCGAGCAAGCTAGCAGCTAACATGCAAACAGACTCTGACTTGTTTTTTTAAACTGTAAAATATGGCAACTTAAAGAAAACAAAGAGTGGACATAGTCCAGAGGAAACAGAGGTAACCTGAGGTGGAAGGAGAGTGCAGGTCATCATTATCCGACGATGGTGGATCACCACTGCCGTAGAGTGGATAGTCCTCATCATCCACGTCACCATCATCGTCTCCCCTTGATAAAATGACTGCACCACCTACATTGAAAAAAATAAGGACAGAAGGACCAATCAATCCAAAGCAGTGTCTACTTATGACCCCTTATGTTTTTTTGTTACAAGCAATATAAGAGGCCCTAATGTAGAGCCCTGTGGCACACCAAATGTAATAGTTTAATTCAGTACTGCAGACTTAAGTTCTTATCTTGAAGACTTGTTGTTGAGTAACATCTGAGGCTCAGAGTATCTTTTGTTTGGAAAGGATAGTTTGAAAGTTTCGAAAATTTCCATATTTATATTGTAGTCCATACATAACCCTCCATAAAGCCATAATATGTCATTTTTTATACTCCAGTTTTTGGACAATTAAACAAAGAAAGTATAGTCAGAGGTGGAAAAAAAGTTGTTTTTGTTTTTTTTAAACACTATATAAAGTAATACTAAATAACTTCTTTTAAGTAAAGCTTAGAGGAAGACAGCTCTGTGTGTCCAAAGTATAAGTAAAAGTCATCCTCTATACATTTTGTCTTCATGTCTCATTATGTCATTTTTATCTTGTTACCTCTTTTATGACATGTTTGTTATGTTCTATCATCTACATCTGTGTTGCTGCTTGCTTGGTTTCACATTTCAAACTCAGTTATTTAAATTTAAGCAGTGGTTCAACCGCTGACAGGAGCTACTGTATGTCTGAGGTGACCTGAAAGACAGCAAATCAGGAACAAATAATGCAGTTTGAATTTCCTGATACTGTTCATTAAATGAGCATCCGTACTGACTGTCCAGAGGGTGTTAGTAAAGGGGTGATGTGTGCACTGTTTTTGAAGACTTCAATCACATCGGTTCGTTCAGTCAACACGCAAACTGAAGGGAAGTTGCTCGAGGAAGTGAGTACAATGTGAGTGCCTGGGACACCCTTACTGCTGCATGGCATTATGAAGGTGCAAACCCGAAGTGAGATTACGAACAGTGAGGGGAAATACTGTAGGCACATTTGAATGAAGGAGAAAAGTGCTTTGATTGGTATGTAGCCTCTCATTTACAGCGATGGATACCTATAAGGGTGAGCTCACACTTCTGGTTGGTTGGTTCTGAATTGAACCAATGTGAGGATCAAACATTATTTTAATTTCCCAGCTGGTCTGGTTTACGTTCACACAGGCAAAACTAAAACTGTCCAGAAATTGGAAACAAAAGATGGAAATGCCACTTGATTATTGGTCATATATATTCGGCGGGTAAAATGACAACAAATGACCTGATTTCTACGTGGCTATCGTTCATCATCGAGCACCGTCAGGTTCTGTTCCTGTTGGTGTTGATCTGGAGCTGTATTACAGAAACTTCTTAACTGACAGATCCTTTTATTAACTGTTTAATAACCATAGTAGTTACAGTTAGGACATTATTTTCATGCTGTTTATCCATATAGACAGTTTTTGGTGTGAGTTGCAGAGTTTTGGAGATATCGGCTGTAGAGATGTCTCCTTTTTTCCAGTATAATGGGACTAAATGGTACAAGTCATGTTGTGCTGAAAGCATGAAGGAACTACTTTCTTCTAGAAAGAAAGTAGTTCTACCATAGAAAGAATATAGTTCCTAAATAAAACCACTCACGTCAAGGTGTGTGGATTATTTTGAGTAACCGGTCATAATTTTTGGAAAGAAACACTGGTTTTGAATTTTTCAAACGTATCTTTTGGTGATTTTAGCACCAAAAGCCAAGTGCCATCTAGTTCCATTTTATTCGAGAGAAGGCAGACATTTCCTGACTGATATCTCCAAAACACTGCAACTCACACCAAAAAAATTTAATAAATAGCACTACGGGCGAGAGAAAAAATATGCATTTTTGATTTGGAGTTGAACTGTCCCTTTAAGATATAAAACATACACAAGCATCCTAACTTCCAAAACATAGTTTTCCACCTGTAGTAGTATCAAACTTACTAACTAGCTAATGGTAGTGTTCACTAACAGCAATGGTGTTGTGTTTCAGTGTATGTTTCAGCATTTTCAGTGTTACAAAAAGCAACAGTTAGTTGTTAAAGTCTGCGTGATGAAAAATAGAGATTGCTGGACATAAAAATTGATTAGCGATGTTGGATTGAGTATTTAGGATTTCTCAACCAGAGATAGCATAGAAGGAAGTGAGATAAGATAGGATTCCTGAAGTTAGTAGGATTTGTTTCTGTAGTACCAAATTGGGGAAAATCTTATCTTAGACTCTTCCTGTCTCAAGACTTAAGATACAGAGTTTCAGTAATATGGCCCCCAGATCACATATCAGCAGACTTTTAGAGCCGTGCATATGTAACGTCTTGTAAGACTTCGGATCCACATTTTGGTAGTAAACACGGCTCTGTCACCAGTCACCAAAACAGGTGTAGAAAATGTTTTTTAACCAATGAAATGACACATACAATGGTACGTTTCTGTGATTGGTTCAAATTGTGATCACACAAGAAATGAACCACTCCAGAGTTCATTTGACAGCAGCCCAGACCTCCCCTTTGATCGCGGACCAGAGAGCGGTTGTTTGGTCCGCACCATGGGGATAAACCATCCAGGGTTCGGTTTCTAGCGGACTAAAGGCTGTTTAGTCAGAATGTTTTCTGTGCTGTTTGTGAGTTAATAAGCCAAAGAGGCTTGGTGGAACCTGTTCTGAAAAATGTCAAACTATGGTTTATTCATGTAAAACATTTTTTCAGATCCAGCAGACAGATAGAGTGACTCATCTAAAATCCACATCTTATTAATGTGGTGGAGGCACGCCCTGTTGAGAATCCATTTCAAAGCGAACACAGTAAAGTTTTCACAGACTCACCGACAGCCCATATCAGCAGGTAAATCTTCATCACTGGCCTCATCATCATCACCTACTGTCCTCGTCAAGCGACAGGTAGTAAAACTGAGACCACCAAAGTTTGTCCAGCCTACTGATGGCTGCCACTTTTTATCTGCCATCTGTCACCTCACGTCTTCTTCTGTATGTACAGAGGGTTCTGCAACAGGAACTAGCTAACCACAGTGACATGAGCTGTGAAGTCGGCACACTTACTGTTTCTGATGACACTCTGCTGATTATTACATGTCTTTGATGAATACGTGGACTCTGATTGGTCACTTACGGCCTCCTACGGTCTGTTATTTCTGAATAAAATTTTGTGTCACATTGTTGATTTTTTTTAAATTAAGTAGCTGTGTAATAAATAATTAGAAATAATTTAATACCTGGCATCATACAAAAAATATTCTTGGACAGAGGGGAGGGGGTGTAACATTTGAAACAATATTGTTTTGGCACCACGCTGAAAAGTTTTGTGCATATCAATTTGTGGGGTGATTTTGTGGCAACGCACTGGGCGAAGAAATCAAACAAAGTAAAGATATTAGACAGTTTAAAAAGAGGTACAAGTATTTTTGCAAGGTACAAAAATGATTAGAGGGAATGTAAAACACAGTCAGGGTGAAACTGTTTTTGTTTTTTTTTTTTTCATTTCGTTTTTTCGTATTTGTTTTATTCATGGGGTAATATTGGTTATCAGGTATCAAGAAGTACAATGATGTAAATGTGGGCTGATTCGATGGAGAGGAGAGTGTATGCATGTAATAGTCTGATTAGTGATGGATTAGTATAGGGTGGGATTATGGGTAGGACTAGACAGGCATGTTGCTCTTCCTACTCCTTTTTGGACATGAAATGTTAATTTATGTTTCTCATTTTAAGTTTGTTCATTTTTTATTGTTTTGTCTCTGTTTTGTATGTTTTTTTTTTTTCTCTACAAGATATTTTATTTTTTTAGATGTTCTAAATAAATATATCAAATCAAAATCAATCAAATCAAATAAGCAGGATAATGTACAGTGAGCAGGTCATTATGGTCAAATAAACCCCATCAGGGTGATTCAAGTTCTGCATCACCTCGTCTTGTGATACCAGACAATTGCTGACCCCTGCCCCAGATGATGGGGCACGGGTCACATGACTGAGTCTCCCATGGCTGCAGTAGATGCCAAATCCAGCAAAAGAAAAGTCTCAGAGGAAAAAAGAGAATTTAATAGTTGTGGCTCCAGTCAGGTTAAAAAAATCCACCTACCTTCATCTTTAAAGGTCATTGAAGTAGCGGTTAGAGGGTAGGTTACTTTTAGAGCTTTAGAAGTGTTGGTAGGTGGATTAAGTCACATTTAGACAGGTCGGACTAGCTGTTCCCCCTTTTTACAGCTTTTGTGCTAAGTTAAGCGACCTGGCTCATAGTCGCAACTGAATATTTAGTGTACAGACGTAAGAGAAGTTTTCCCAAATGTTAAACTATTCCTTTAAAGACACTTTCCCCAAACTAAGCGTAGCTTCACACAAGCCTGGAAACAAGGGGAAAGAGCTAGCATGGCTCTGTCTAAAGGTGAATCCTGCTACCATCACTTTTTTAAAGCTTTAGTGGTGCTGGGAGGTTGTTTTCGATCACCTTTTGATGGAGCCATGCTAGCTGTTTCCCCTTGTTTCCAGTATTTGTGCTAAGTTAAACTAGCTGGCTGCTGACTTCAGCTACTTATTTACTATACAGACATGAGAATAGTATCAAATTTGTCATCCATGTGCAACAAGAAAGCAAACAATTGTTTTTCCAAAATATCCAACCATTACTACCATACACCTTTATCCTGCTGATTTAAGGGACTCCCAAAACTAAGCTTAGCACTAAGACTGGAAACAACAAGAAAGAACATGGCTGTCTAAAGGTTACAAAAAAAAAAAAAAAAAAACCAGCTTCCAGCAGCTCTAAAAACTCATTTATTGACATTTTATATCTCAGTTGTTCTATAATCCATACAAAAACTGAAGTGTAAAAGGAAAAGTCCCATTTCACAGATGATTTCATGTCCAAGACCAATTACTTTCTGGAGTTGTTGCAAGTTGTCTGTCAACTGCTTTAATCCAAGACATAGTCAGTCACATAACAGCCGTACAGCCATATTGAGTTGTTTTCACACTTTGACTTTTGTACAGATTAAATAAACAATATAGTAACATTTTAAGTACTTTATTATTAGAACTTTAGACATGCTGGTACGTGGATTTTTTTTTATATTTAGACTGTCCATATCGGACCAACAGCCTCCATACATGGGTTGGACGCTCTACCCACTGAGCTAAACGTCTGCCCACCTCCTGTAAAGCTCACTGAAGTAGGAGTTTAAAGTAGTTTATTTTTAGTGCTTTACAGGTTCTGGTAGGTAGATTTACTACCTTAGATGTAGCCATGCTTGGTGTTTACCCTTGTTTCCAGTTTTAATGCTAAGTTAAGCTAACTGGTTGTTAGCTCCAGTTACATATTTAATATTCAGACACAGTGGTGTCAGAGTGATAACAATTTTCTCATCTAAATATCAGTAAGAAAGTGAAAAAAGCAGTTTTCTCCAAATATTCATATATAATAACACATTCAAGATTTTTATGCATTATACAGGACAAACAAGGATGTCCAGTATGATTGTTTGCCTTCCATTTTTGTTATGATATATGATGTATATGATCACTTATTTCTAAGAAAAGCAGATAAACTGCTAAACTGCCACATTTAAACCCCTAAAATCTAAATAAATGTAGGATGATTTCAATTACTGTATCTTAGAAATAATAAATAAAAAGAAGGAATTAACAGTCTGCGAGATCTGAAAATCGGATTGTCAAAATCACTTTATTTTCGCATCATTTTGGCAATAATTTATTGCAAAAGGAGAGACAAGAGAGAGACACAGTGAAAAGAAGTGTCCCAGCTGTGGTTCACCAGCAGGTGGCAGTGTTGATAGTCAGTAGCTGAACACAGCCGGCTGAGCTGCACCTTCAGAGCTCACTCAGGTTGGTCCATTCCATAATGTCTCTATGAGAGGCTGGTAGTGTGCTCGCTGCATTCACAACCAATGGGATAAAAGGATTGTTGTTATTTGGACGTCTTTCTGAGTTCCAGTTTGTTGGAAGAACAGTTTTTTTTTCTGTTGTATTTGCCACCTGAAGGTTTAGTTGAATTTTCTCTTTCCTACTTGACTTAAATGCAGTACAGGTGAAAAATGTGACAGCAAATAATTTCACTTTTTTAAGATGAAAAAGAACAAAAATGAAATAAATTTGTCAACAAAACACACACACTTTAAGATCACATTAAAAACAATGAAATGCACATTGATACAAGTGAAAATGAGATAAATCCAGATCTGATATTTGCATAAGATGTTAAGATACATCTTTGTTTCATTTATGCATATTGGTTTCTTGCACTAAAATCTCTGTGTAGGTTAAAGTAAGGCTTTGTCATGACTGTGTGTGTGTGTGTGTGTGCATATAAAGACACATTAGGAAAACATCATACAACAGGAAGACACAACTGATCACTTTTGATTCAGATTTAAAGTTTGTCACTTTGTGATCCTTTTCAGCAAAATTTAAAACCCACAACAGTGACGATTTCAGCTGTAGCAGTAAGAAAAATACATTAAAACAGGTAAACATGTCAATGGACATGAGGAATTACAAGTTCTGAAAAACTCTCCAAGGTCAAATGAAGTACAGGTGAAGTTTCTGATTTATAGATTGACAGTAACACAACAGGAAGGACACATTTAAGAATGATAACTGAAAACACATTCAGTTTGTTTGGTTTGTTTAAATTCCAGATATCAAATTAAATGCCCGTAGTGTATTGTAAAAAAAACATCATCATTTATGTAAAAGCATGCTCAGAAAATGAGTAGTAGTTGCATTATTTCAGTGGCTGAACCAAACTCTTGTTGCCAAAAAGCAGAAATTTTGGAGAAACAAGAACGTAAAAGGTTTGTTTAAACAAACTAAAAACAAAAAAAGGATTCAAAAAATGGATTAAGTTGAGCAAATAATAGTCCCCAGCCTCCGTTCACCCATCTACAGTATCTAAAACCAGCGTCAAGATGCCTCCAATAGCCTAAAGTTCTGGTATCGGGTATCAGCGAGTATGCGAGTCCATGCACCACACAGGAATTATTAAATTTATTAGTCTGAAATGGTCTGTTATGGTCTGTTATTAGTCTGTTATGCTGCTTGACAGCGATAACAGCTTCAAAGTATGTTTTTTTTTTTTTTTTTTTCTTTACACACTGGTATCGAATTGTTGCTCAGTGTCGACCAATACGCAAAGTTCAGGTATCAGAATCGGTATCAACAAACTAAAATTTTTATCCAAATGTAAATGAAACTTTCCATTTCTTGGTGGTAGAGCTCGTGTTGACATAATAAAGCACCTCTGGACTTTAAGTTAAAAGTTATGTTATCTTTTAAATGTTAATGACTTTCAAATTGAATTTACAAACCTTTACCTAGCTAGTAACTTACTAGCTAGTAGGCTAGCTAACTTGCAAAAAATCCCATATAGGACTGACAAAATATTGTGAATTTTACCAAAAGTACCAACGAGTTGAAAGAAACACAACAGAAGGGTTGTTTTGATGCAGTAAGCAGTAATAAAACTGACTTTGGATCAAAACACCCAATTGGTACTTGGCAACGTCAACCCAATATTGTGTTTGTGTTATATCGACACACTCGCTGTTTTACCAAGGGTATGTGTGGGACTATTTATTGGCCTGCCTTCCTGGAGTCACTGCTGACCCTCTTTCCTGATTCTAACTTGATGATTAACAAATGTTTTATGATGGTTTTTAAATCGAGTTTACAAACCTTTAGTTCAAGCAGCTAGCTAGTAGCTTACTTGCTAGTAGGCTTGCTAACTTGCCTAAAATCCAGTTCTGATTGTTGTTTGTGTTGATGAAGTAAGTCTGTCAGATATAAAGCCACTTCATGTGTTTTAATTAAGGTTTTGTTTTGTTTGTTTTTTTACAGTAGTTTATCCATATCCTGAGTGGGAAGAATTTGTTTTACAATGGTCACCTCAGAAATAAGGTTTGAAATAAAATTATAATTGAGGCAAACTGTTTTCGTTTTCCGTGTTTTTTTCCACATTAACTGGTAGTGCAAAGATTTCAGAAAAGACCATATAAAACTATTTGCACCAATCCCCACAAATATATAGAAAATATTGATTAATCTTCAAAATAATCTCCTTCAAATCATTCATCTACATATAAATATCATCCATATTCACACAGGGAAAACATCAAATATTCAAGTGCTGCCAGGAATATAAACATAGTGTACATACAAATCTATACATAAAATAATATTTTATCACAATATCCACATTTGTTGCATTACAGCTCGATATGTAATGCCTTGTGCATATTTTGTGCTTGTACTTTTCTCCTGCTGGTGGCCATGAAGCAGCTCCTTGGATATGTTTCAGCAGTGGCTCACTCACAGCTGTGTCAACTGGCAAATTTTCATAGCTAGACTGGCGGTTTGCTCCGGGATGGTCCCGTTACTCCTCAGCAGAACAGTCCAGTGCGATGCTGTGCTCCTGGGCGATGGCGGCCAGCTCCTTCAGGAACTCTGCGTACAGGATGATGGCGAACACTCGGCTCTTGGCTTGAGGGGGCATAGGAGGGCAGGGCGGCAGGACGCTCAGAGGAGGCAAAGCCAGGGCGTTCTTCACAGAACCGTTAGGAAGAGACGGATCCAGGATGATGTCGCCACCCTGAGACTCGAGGCACTCTGGAGACACATGAAGACATGTTACACTGTGAGAAGAAATGTGATCATGAACGCATCAGTGCCCCTTTTCAGGGGCAAGCTTGGTACCTTGGGCAGCTTTCTCCTTTCTATGTCCTTACTATGTGCTCAGCTCATCTATGTTTAAAAAAATTGAAGATGGTTAAAAGACATTGCAGGGGGACCTGTAACCTTAAGTTAGTTAAAGTTAGAACAACGCTAGTTAACTGGCTAGTTAGCAAGCATTTTGCTAATATATGCCAATATTTCCGCAAGCCAAATCTAAAGTGATCAAATTTGTGACATAAGTCCAAGTCACATGACTCGAGTCCAAACCTCTAAATACTATTATTTCTTTGCTGTAGAGGAACTGCAGCTCAGGGACTAAATCCTCTAGCTGGGGTTTCATATCATGTTTGTGTGTGTGTTGGTGTGTGTGTTCATTAACCTCTAAACTTGCTGTCTTGGTCTTTAGCCAACAAGAACCTCCAGGCCTGGGTGACCAGGCAGGGTAGTCTGGTCTGGCCGCCACGTAGCGCTCTATCTGAGCATGCACAGACACCAACACCTCCAGGAATAAAAGGACACACAGTATTATCACTTAAATGCCTTGAAACAATGGGATAATAAACCAAATCAGACATGTATGGTGTGTGTGTGGATGTTACCTGGTACAGAGTGCGTACGTTGGGCTGGTTGTGTGTGTCTGTGTTCAGCAGGAAGGATCTCAGCAGAGGTTGAGGGTAAGACACCAACTGGGCCAGGATGCCCGTCACCAACAGGTTCACAGCGATGGAGTTTTCCAGAAGGTTCTCCAGCCGGGACAACAGGACGCTGATGAACGGACCTGAGGCATCATGGGAAACTACAAGTCAGTGTGTGACAGAGAGAGAATATAAACTGACGCACACACCAAAAAACAATGGAGATTATTGTTTATTGGAGATTTGACCAATAAAATATAATACGGTATATGTCAAATTTTAACAATCAGGAAACATTTCAGCATTCCAGCATGTCACAAACAACACATCTTTTGATGTTTTTTTGTTTTATTTTTTATCCAAATGTCAGTGATTGCCTTAAGTGTGACTGAACAACACTGAGTTTTGTCACAACATCAAAATGAACATAATACGTCCCTAGTTTAATATCAGATTTAAATAAACCTGTGTGGTCAATACTACTTGGACTTCAAAAAAAAAAAAAAAAAAAAAAAAAAGCTAAAAAAGAAAACAAACAAAGCAAATAAAAACCAATTCATCATCAGAAAATAGCCGATGGGTTACCCCATGTTGCTCTGCACATGGACTGTTGACCTCATACAATCAAAGCCTGCTCAAACCTGATTGGTTAATACTGCTCGGACTACAACTAGACTACAAACACTGTAAAAAAGCCAATAAAAAGTTTATAAAACACAAAATTGATGTCATACAATAGCTAATGTGCTCAGAAATTGCATTTCAGCCACTGATAAAAGCTGAAAATCACAGGTTTAACCTGACGTAATATGAATTGGTTCTTTTTGGAGTTGGATCAAGAACTATACTAGACAAGAATTTCCTAAATAAACCTTTTGTTTTCCAACCAGTTGTATATTTGGACATTATTTTATTGACTGAAAGGTAATTTTTGTCATGTTCCTCCATTTCTGTGGAGACATGCTTAAAAACACTGACCTGTACATGGAACTCCGTGCCTCCTGCTGCCTTTCTTACTGCTGCTCCTCCTCTCCTCTTCTTCCTCTGCATCCTCTTCCTCTTCCATGGCCTCCTCCTCTCCCTCCTCCTCTCTGTCATCCCACATTAAACTAAAAACACAATTGTCGCCAAGTTCTTCCTCCTCCCCTTCCAGTTTTTGCATCAGCGACTCGGACCCGCCTCCTGAATGTGCCGATGTCGTCTGTGATGTCGTCACAGTCTGGCTCCACACCCAAGGAGAGCATGAGCTCGTGGTATCGGGACAAGAAATCATCGTTTTTTGTGACATTGTTACCAGGCAGACTTGGAGACTTGGCATCAGTTGCAGACAACAAAATGTCATGTGGCTCACATTGAGAATGGCCATTGGGTAAAGAGTTTGTCACTAAATGCGTGGGATGTTGTGTGTTGTGGTGTGTGTGCTGCTGGTGCAGTGCGTGGATGTGATTGGCAGTTACTGTGAGGTCACTGAGTTTGCAGTTTTGCTTAATTTGCTCGTCGTCTTCATCAGTATCATCACATTCGTCGATGATGTTATTGTTTCTGTTAAAACCATTAGTGAGAAACTGACGTCCTCTTGGTTCTCCTTGAACATCTGTCCTCTTTATCTCATCTTCTCTGTCCTTCCTTCTCCACATCTCCTTTCCACAGTCCTCACTCCTCCTCCTCTGCTCCTTCGCATAATCCTCACTCCATCGTCTTTCCTCTTTGCCTCCATCCTCGCTCCTCCTCCTTGTGGACATTATACTGTTAACTGTTTCCATCACCGTCCTCCCTGTTGTTGTTAACACTGTTGATATTGTTGTCGTCGTTGCTCCTGTTGACACTCGTTGACCATTTGAGATGCTTCCACGTGCCCGACGGTTTGCTGCCATGATTCGCTCCAGAATAGCCGCCTTTGTGTCTTTCTGGGCGACAAGATTGTAGACAAGAACATCGTCCTGGAACTCTGTTTCCTCTACATATGAGCCATGCACCAGCTTGGTCGCAGTGCGTCGCATCTCCTGGATGTGTTGCGGAGGCAGAGGGAGAGGTGCAGGTGTCAAAGCGCCCTTGGGGTCACGCGCCATTTGTTAGTGCTGCATTTAGCACCCCTGATAAAGAAGGATCGTCATCTGCAAAAATGTCATCCCACTCCAGCTCCAGGGCAGAGCTGGCTCTTCCTGCCTGATTGCCTATGGAGATCGGTATCTGAGGAAGACGGGGTGGGGGAGAAGGCCAAGGGGGGAGGAGTGACGACCAAAGAGCAAATGGAGTCGCTCTTGACTCGCTGTACGATCTCATCCTCATCTTCTAAGTCGTCTGCTGGTGTGTCAGATTGGTATTCTTGAGGCGAAGGGTTGATCCCATCATATGGAGCTGACCAGTCTGACACGCTCTGCAGGAAAACAAAACTCATCAGAACTGAAATATAAAATAAAATAATCTCTTACTGGGTTATTCCTAAAAACAGGATGTAAGGCTCATGATACCCCTCATGATACCAGTTTTTCACAGCTTTGCAAGCAGCCCTACTTGTGACCACACAATTGTCTTATTCCAAACAGGTGGCCGTTCCGAACAGGCAATGCAGTAGTTTTCATTTAAATGTAATGACCATAATCAAGCATCTCAGACACTATGCACAACATATGAAAGTACTACAACATAAAGTTGAGACTGACCTGTGTGAAGTGGAGATGGCCTGGCGGCGTCCCAGAGGTAGTGCAGATAGTTTACATCCATCAAAAAGTCTGAACCACGACAGTAACCAACACTGTCTGACACTGTCAGATCTGACACACACAGAGTAGTTTAAGTTAGCATAAACACGTTAGACTGTATTTATGTGTGTTGTGGATGTTAGTTCTACTGACCTGCTCCTTTGGGCCAGTGGATGTGCTCTGAGTGGAGTGTGTGTTCATGTTGTTGAGGCTCACGGGGCACCAGGAGGGCATGAGGAGCAGGAAGGAGGCGGCGCTGGAGGAGTAACAGTCTCTCTGCTTTAGAGAGCAGCGCTGCTTCCTGCTTAGGTGATTGCAGGGAATCAGATACCTGAGGACACCACACAGACACATCCTGTTCAGTACCAGCATGCATCACTGCCAATATGCTTATCGATCAGACAATATATCGTACAAACAAATTCTTCAAATTCTTGAAATAGGCTACAATTTTTACCTGTATGGGAGACTTTTCTTTAGCTAAGTTTATTTTTGACGTTATAATTGAGGTTATGGCTGATGGGCCTGGATTAGCAAAGATGAAGAAAAAAGATTTATAGAAGAATAAAAAAAGCTAAAATGGACGTTGGTAGAGCAGGAGTGAAAACATGAGTCAACCTTGGTCGCTTATTCAACAGATAAGAGAACTGCAAGATTTAAAAGCATTCAAAACTGCACTGGTTGCATCCTGACTCTCTCATAATAGAAGATATTGTTAATGAAAAATGGTT
This sequence comes from Lutjanus argentimaculatus, assembly GCA_034769285.1. Lineage (NCBI taxonomy): Eukaryota > Metazoa > Chordata > Actinopteri > Lutjaniformes > Lutjanidae > Lutjanus > Lutjanus argentimaculatus. Next base: position 481,554 of record JAWZSL010000101.1, on the reverse strand, counting down.
ACTTACGAATGGAAAAATATATACTTGTCTCACCTGTTTGTTTACGAATGGCTATAAGATTTGCTAACTTATGGATTGCCTCCCAACATGCCAACATGTGAACTTTTTTGTTACTAGCTTATATATCCCTCTTGCAGAATGTAAATAGTTATTGTAAAAGGTCTAGGATTGCCTAAAAAGAGGATAATGAGGGAAGGATGTTAATGTAGTTCGTATGGTGAAGACTTATAATGATCTCTGTAACTGTAAGGCTATTTCAGACTCTGTACTTGATGAAATTCTCTTAACTATCTTTTAAATAAAGAATTTGGTGTATGAATTGCTAATCATACAAAGCCACAAATAGATGCACAACAGCTGTCCTTATAGAAAATAAGCGTAAAAAATAAGTCGCGTCTTTCTTTCAAAACAAAAGTGTACACTAGCCAGACCAAGATCTTTATGACACACGGCGGAGAAAAAACACTTCCACTTTTTTCCACAGGAGCTGCCAAAATCAGCACAAAATTAAAGTTCTTTTCAGTTTGTTAAATACAAAACTATGATTTGATTTAGTGTTCTTCACTCTGAGCCATTGTCTTTTCCTTTTACCTGAGATATCCTGGTAAATTCACAAGCAGATGAACCAAAATTTAATAAACAGTGTAAGCTTAACTTCCAGGGAGGTATGTCATGATACATTGGCACTGATGACAACTGATATTTAAAAAATAAAATGTTAAATATTGTGTAAAAAATCCAGCCAAGTGTAATTCATTTGCCAAAAAGGAGACAAAATGCACAATAAACAAAATTTAAGATGCATTTGAATGACAGCATTATTATTTTTATTAATTTTCTATTGATATTGCAATAACATCGTTATTGTGAAATGTAGTGAAAATCTGATATTGTGACTGCCCCGAACCAGTCGAACTGACCTGAACACCAGCTGCAGCATGACATCTTCACAGAAGAGACCAATCAGAGTCCTGAACAGAGCCAGTGACACCGTCCCCAACTGATGCACACAGAAAAGGTTAAAGGTCAAGGTGACGCTCACTTACACCATCATACGTCATCTGACAGTGGACTGTAGTTCAGTGTGTTACCTGGAAAGGAGTGTTAACCCTGCTGACCAGCGTGTCCAGGATGTGCACGTTGTCGTGTGTGTGCAGCAGGATGAAGGACAGGAAGGTCTGGAGGAGGGCGGGCTCAGGGATGGAGCGCAGGAAGAGATCCAGGTACGCTGTGGTGGTCATCACCTCCTCCACTGTCAGCTGCACACACGCACATATTAATGTTTATTTACGCAAGAATGTTATTATTTAAGATCTGGATAGAAGTTAAGTTTTCAACAGGGATACAAGAACTTTCATATGAGCCCTCTAGGAGACATGGCACACCAAGAGCCTCCTCAAAATGTTCTCAGTATCAGCAGTGACGAGGTTTGATACCTTGTGCAGAGCAGGAGCCAGGACAGGCACCAGGAAGCCGTTGTAGATGTAACCCAGCAACTGAGACCGGATGGACGGATGAGCCACCTGAGACAGAGAGTTGGTTGCACTTTTCACTGCATTTGTTTACGTATGTGTGTGTGTGTCCGTGTGTGTGTGCATTACCTTGGTAACAGCGCTGCAGAAGTCCAGTGAGTGCAGGAAGTGGACGAGAGCTGGAACCTGTGGACCCAAACACCAGGTGAGAGTGTCATCATTGATCATTCACTCATTTATTTGGACAGTAAATCAGTCTGTCATAGATCTATTAATGTGTTCTTTTAACTTTGTGTTACACACCCATTCATTCACAAATTTAACAAATATTTTCATTCATTTAGATGCATTATTTAGTGTGTATTAATTCCTCTGTTAGCTAATGTCAGTTTGTTATTTAAATTATGCTTTTTTTTTTTTTTTTTTTTTTTCGAAAAAATCAAAATCAAACGCACCTTTCCAGACACTGTGTGTTTAGGAAGTAAAGAGGCATATGTGCGTCGTTATTTCAGAGTTACAGAAGAACCCATGGACGTTGCATAGTTGAATGAACAGAACATCATGAAAAATCACAACTTATTTTGTTTGTCACTACTCTAGAGATTTTCGCTGCAGTCAGCTGACTAAACAGTTTTGGAAAGGCAGCAGGGATTAATTACTTTCTGGATTTATTTAATTTCCTTATGGGGATTCATAAAGTAATCCATCTCTCTATCTATGTTAGCATGCTGGTGTTAGCATCTAGCTCAAAGAACTGTTGCATGTAATTACTGAGACTTTTTAAGAGGACTTTTTCATTAATTAACTCACTCACCAGCTTCTTGCTTCATTCTTTTTATTAATTCACTCAAATATCATCATCTATTGATGCCTTTATTCACACACAAAACCTCATTTGTCCCCTCTTGTCTTCTGTCTTTCATTTGTTCACTCAATCACATCTGTCATCAGCAACAAGTCATAACTGTCTCATTCATTATTTCACTCTGTCACCCTCTGTGTGGTTGTCACGATTACCTGCTGCCAGTCAGCCTGGTCCAGACAGTGCCAGTCCTCACTGTAAACCTGCAGCCTGGCTGGAAGAGACGAGTACAGACCAGACAGACCTGTGGCCAGCACCTGTAAACACACACACACACCAATACAGGTTAGCGTTTCAAGTCCACAGCACATAGATACATGTAAGGTATGCACACACACACGTACGCACCACACACACAGACAGGGACACACACAGGCTTTTGTGGAAATTAAATTCTAGTGCAGATTAGTGCAGTTTGTTCTATAAATAGCAGAGAATGAGGGCAGATATAAACAGAAGACGTACAGGAAGAGAATACCTGTTTCATTGATTAATTTAACTATTAATTAACCCAAAGATCCACTAAAAGCAGTTTACATTTGGAGAAATATGCTTATTTGCTCATTTAAGAGTTAGGTGAGAAAATCAATATAATTCTTGTATCTGTGTGATTAATATGAAACTACAGCTGTCAGATTAGCTTAGCTTAGCATAAAGACTGGAAACAGGGGGAAACAGCTAGCCTGGGTCTGTCCAAAATTAGAAACATCTACTTACCAGCACCTCTAAAGGTCACTAATTACAGTAGCACATTATGTTGTGTTTCCCTGAAGTCTCTTGTGGTTCCTTCCAACCGCACAGACTCCAGGAAGTCACTGCTCCCAGCCAATAAATCCCACCACACACCACACAACTCCACACAAAACCACAAAATCTATTTTTTACGCTTCATTTTTTTCTGATGAAACAAAACATATTTAAGATCTTGATTAGTGAGATCTGGAGGTTCTTGTGAGTGGACTTTGTTACTTTTGGTCTGACCCAGGCTAGCTGTTTCCCCTTGTTTCCAGTCTTTCTGCTAAGCTAAGCTAACCTAGGTTCATATTGAATGTACAGATATGAGACAGGTATCAATCCTCTCCTGAAAAAAAATGACAAACTATTCCTTTAATAAGAAAGGAAAGAACAAGAGAGGAGAAAGCAACAACAACAACATCAGCAGCAGCAGTCTTGCTAACAATCAGGCAACCGTCCAATCATGTGCAGACTTACTAATCCCTCCCTGTGTATGGGCCAATCCCACGCTGCTTTACTAATCTGCTCTCTACATAAAGATTGAGGTCAGAGTGTGGTTACATGGGCTTAAATCTGACACACACACACACACAGGTGGCACGTGTTTAAGTGTCTGTGCTCGCCCTTTCACATACACTCTCCCTCCCTCTCTTTTATTTCTCTCACACAAACACAAACAGTAAAAGCAGCAACTAGCAGTGAAGGAGCCAAAATGGACGACACAGCAAGTGATACTTGAAGTAGGACGACATGTATTTTCACATATATACGCTTATGTACACACCACAGTCAGTTTAACCAGGACAAATTAGAATTATATATGTAAAACTGTATTGTTCTGAATGAAAGGGATACATTTGAGACAAGTAGAAGAAGAACAAAATGACTCAACTTAGTGTGGTGAAAATAGTTACTGTGGTCAAAGCAGGAAAGTCTGTAAATCAGTCTGTACTGATCTGATGAATTAATGTGGGTGAATATTACAGCTGTCAACAGCTGCTTTATGCAAAGCTTATCCTTCAGTTCATGAAATCCCTGCAGTACCTGAAGGCAGCACGACAACAGGGCTGCACACTGTGTTTACCTTCATTAAATCACCTGAAAACACCAGGCTGCTGCAGAATAACCACACAGACCTGAACACACATCAGACTGGTTATTCTGCTTTTTTATGAGGGAGACAGCAGGGCTCATCTCTGTTCAACTTTCTTTTACTCTTGACACATATTGCTGTGCAAACGCTGCTATATAATATTAATTACTGAACTATGTGACCATGTGCAAGGTGAGATATATTAAATCTCTCCTCCTCCTCCTCCTCCTCCACATTTACTGTTTAAATAAAATACCATAGTTGATTTCTCAAATTAAAATTAAAAAGGGCTTTATATTACCAAATCATGAGTTAAACTGAATTTGAAAATAAGAAAAATTAACATTAACAGAAGAATTGTGATTTTGCTTGCAATATATATGCCAATACATCTCTGTCTCTCCCCCTCTGTCTTGCTATCCACACACACACACACACACACACACACACACACACACACACACACACAGTCACTCTCTCTATCACTCCCTGAGGAAGCAGTATGAGCTCATTAGTTTATTACATAACTTGTGATAATGAGATTACAATACAGAGGGGACATGAATGGAGAGCTGCACCAAAAATCTACGTGCTGCACTCATATAAACAGCCGTCTCATTCATAAAAATATCAGTATGAAGGCGTGGATTCTTATAGTAAAAGGCCTTTTTATTCTGTGTTAACCACAAGCTTTACATTTACTCTTTAGGAGGAGAATTTAACAGTTTTTCCTAATTACACACACATGGAAAAAGACATAAATGCCTTTTTCTTTCTTCTTTGCTCACATTTCTTAGGAAGGTAAAGATTAACCTAGCTTATCCCAGCTAATGCGGGGTTGTGTGGGATAAACTAGCAGCTCTGCTTAGGCAATATACCTTTAAATTCTCCACACATGTATGGCTGGTTTAACTAATCCGTGTGGTATAACTCACACATATTTAAAGTCTTTTCTTGGGCTGCTTGCACAGCTTTGAGATCCCCTTCTTGTTTTAAAAGTATAGTTTGGCAGCAAAATATATTTTAGTCACCTTAAAAAAAATAATCATTTAAGTGTTTGCTATATTTAGAATATTTTCACTGCTTTACCTTGCTCTCAGATGGCCTTTTCTGACTGGAAACTGGCGTTATATAAGCCAAATATTGCGCCGTCTTGCTAAACCAGTCTTCACTAGCAAAATCAGTAATTTTACCTCACAGAACACAGGAGTTGTTGGTCTACTGCTGCCTCGATTAGTTTGTTTGTGTTATTGTGGGACTTTAATGTTTTAAAGGATTAGTTCAGATTCACCGAAGGGGCAATATTTGTCTAATATAATGCCCGTTTCCTGTTGGAAAAGGCTGTCTGGCAGCAAAGTAAAGCCATGAAAATATTCTAAATATAGCACACATACATTTTGTTGCCCACCCTGTCCATAGCAGGTCATCACTTAGCTTCTATGTTGGTACTCCTCTCTGGAGATGTATATGGAGATGTACCTCATACAACCCCCTTCAAACAATCCGAACTATCCCTTTAATGCATCTGCTGCCACATCAGCAAAAGCAGTGGTTAACAATCTTTTTAAGAAGTGGCGAAACAGATTTTTTTTTTTTAATTACAGGCGCTCTGCAGGTCTTTGTGTTTTAAGTGCACATCATAGGGAAGCTGGAGGAAAACACTGCAGCTTGACGCTGGAGGAAAACACTGCAGCTTATCTCTGTGATCCCCGTCTACTGAGTGACACTGATCCTGAATAAATCCTTGACATTTCTAAGACTAGTCGACGCTCTGGCAGACGCACAATGACCATGAAACATGTGCAAATAGATCGCGAGCAGAGGACTCGTCTTCTTAGTCGATGAAGAATCCAAAATATCTGTCCTCGAAGGTTGTGATGTCTGGCAGGCTGTGAGTTTAGTAGCAGTTTACATGTATGTATTTGTGTGTGTGTGTGTTTTTGTGCACTCACAGGACAGAAGTACGTGTTCTCTGCGATGTGCTGGGCGACTCGAGAATCAGAGGCCGACAGAGACATGATGAGCAGCAAAGCATCTCTGGCCTGTTGACCAACTGAACCCTGTCTACAAGAGAGAGAGAGAGAGAGAGAGAGAGAGAGAGAGAGAAATAAGGTTGTGGTTTTTGTATACTTACAAGTGTTTTACAAGAGTTTTGAGAAAAACGCACAAAATTTGCAACCCTACTCATGACTTCACTGGACTTGAGCCTTTTGACATGAAAATACTTCATACCTTCATGCAAGCCCAAAGATTAAAAAGTTTATTTAAAAGTGTGAATCCAAAAATCAATTCATTTCCATTCATTTCCTGAATCAACCAACATTACACTATTCATTCTAAGCATTCACTCGACATTTAATTTCCCAGGAGGGAACCACGAAGAACAAACGTTGTGTTACTGAGCTGCAGTTGGAAAAAAGATACCAATGATCCTTTTGTTCATGTACAAAAACTAAGATGGTCAACAAAAAATGAATTGCAGTATGTAAAACCTGCAGGTCAATATTACAGACGAAGACACAACAACTTAGTTCAACATTTTAAACTGAGGTTCTTTTATTAAAATGACATTACATCTTGTGAAGAGTGCTTTATGACTTGTTTAGGACTCAAAACTCAAAGTTTAGGACTTGGGGCTTATTAGTCTTGGATGGTTTGGATGTGCATTCCTTGGATTAACCTCAAATGTTTACCTACCTGTGTGTGTATGGTATGAGCAGGGAGAAGAGCAGGAAGTTGGCGGCTCCCTGGTCTTCACTGGTGTGGAAGAACAGTTCCAGCACAGAGGGATCTTTTACCAGAGCCACACAGAGCTGGTTCAACAGGAGGACCAGCTCCGCCTCCACCACACTGCCGCTGTCTGGGGGGAGGAAGGAGGGACACAGGTGATTAAATACCCAGGTAACCGTAACCATTTAAACATCTTACCAGCTACACCTGCAGCACGAAAAAACACTTTCACAGTAACCACTTAATACCAATTAGATGTAATTAGACAGTTCAGCCAACTCCAGGACTCCTGCAGTGTTTTTCAAAGTTAAACTGATTAATGACTTTAAAGGAGCAATTTGTAAGATACGGCGACCTGTTGAAGGTAACTCCAAACAAACGGGGGGCAGCATATCACCAGAGTAACCACTAACTGCTGCTCGCTATATTCTCTGCTGTAACTGTCTTTGGTTGTAGCTAGCATGCTAGCTGTTGTGAGATCAGTTAGTTCTGTAGCTAGTGGCACTTAGCTAACCTGAGTCTGGCTGGACCTGCAGCTCAGAGCACTGGGAGAGCATATGTGTTTACACTGTGAGCAACTGAACTGAGCTCAGCCATGATGCCTGTCGGACTGGGATCGAGCTTAGCCCCCAAGACTGACAAAGGCCAGCTTGACAAGAGGGAATACAGTACCAAGGTGAATTAAAACGGCTCTGACCAGGACTCTGACCCATAAACGATGAAGATGGCAAACGGGGACAGGAAAGAAGAGGAGGCATTAAGCAAGAGTAAGAGGCAGCAGGAAGCCAGAATATTTTCACATCTAACACAGTGGTTTAAGAGTTTATTTCAACCTAACCACAGCTGGTGATTGTTGGAACAGTGTTCCGATGAATTAAAAAGCTTGTGTTACTTCGGTAAAAGAGGAAAACTTAGTTTATTACTAACAAAAGGTGCAAGAATATTTCCTTTCATGACATATTGTTTTTTCTTTATTAATTAGACTATAAAAGCCAACGCAGGTTGAGAAATGTAGTCAACTCGCTGCGTCCATGCATCTCCCAGCTGTAACTTCACCTCTTGAGGCAGAAAGTGGTATTAGACAGACAGAGGCTAGCTGGTTAGCATGTTAACTTCAGTAGATATCTGTGCAACACGATACACAGACGAGTTTCTTCCTTCTTACAACCGACAGATGTGAAAGTGTTATCTAATTGCTCGTCTAACTCTCAGCAAGAAAGTAAATAAGCTTCCTTCCCCAAATGTCAAATGAATGCAACAACAACTTACCAGTGCCACCTCCAGCACAGGAGGCCAGCAGCATCATGAGCGGTCGTAGAACAGGTTTATGGTGGAGCAGAGGTTGTCTGGCCTGTGATAGAAGCATCTGGTACATCCTGAGCTGCTCCAGTTTCATGTCCTCAGTAAACTGTCTCCTCAGGCTCCACAGGAACAGCCTCTCCATCACACCCTCCAGAACCACAAACTCCAGGATGGGACCCATCGCTCCCCCTGGGAACATGAGACAGGCGTGAGACCAACAATACAACACAGAGGCATGATGACACATGTTTCTTCATTCTCGTACCTTGCCCCGCCTCTTCCTCCATCAGCAGGAACAGCATGTGTTCCACATAGTTCTGGACTGCGCTGGCCTCGTCAGCCGGGATTGGACCGAGGCGTAACGCTCCGGAGCTGCTGCTAGAATGACCAGAGAGGAAACTCAGCGCGCTGGTGCTGCTACGACCTGGTTCATGTTTCTCCAGGATCTTCACCACCTGCAGACAGACAGACATTGGAGATAGTGGTCAAGTAATGTGGTGATTTTTCAGTATTTAGAGAGCTGATATCAAGTCATGTATAATTCCAAATATTGTATGAACATTGCAGTGTAATATACATATTATATGTTGTTATGTTGTAGATTTCAGAGTGTGACTAATATTTAAGGGAGAGCGGGGTACATAATGTCAGAAAATTCATAAAACTGCATAATACTATAGATTGGAAGTGTATTTAACATTAGCCAATAACGGTTTTAGATTAGATTGGCTGACATTTAAGATGGCAAGAGAAATGTGTTAACATTTATAAAAGATGATAATGACTGCACCATTTAGACAAACATTTACAGTAGGATGCATGAGAGTATTAGTGAGCACAGTCATCATCCGATTATCTCAAAATGCCAGATAATAGGCCGGATCTAATTGTCTGACTGAACAGTCAACTTTAAGTGTTTTCAATCCACCTATTTTTATCAGCATTTTCAATTTGCATACACAAAAACTGAATGGAAATGTCAGAAATTTTCATTTCAGTTGAAAGATCGCAAAAAAACTGTGCTGACATGGAAAGGTTGAGGTGTTGATACAAGCAAAATGCAAAAAAAGTGCAATGAAAAGTGACAGAGAATAAAAGATGATGTGCATAAAGCACGTGACTTAAATTTTACTCAGGCTTCAACTGAAGACACGGTTAAGACATTTTCCTATTAAGACATATGGCATGTATACAGCACATTCGAAATATGCATCACAGCCTCTTCCCTGTTTGCAGACAGCTCTGTTCGTTGTAAACAAACCAACTAGCCACTAGCAACAGTTTGCAAGGCTGGTGTGGAGATGCATGCGCAGAAGAAAAGTCCATACTTCTGGTCTGAATGAGAAACATGCCCACTTTTAAACATTATGAAAGACTTGGATATTAACTACTTTTGTATGTGCGTTGGTATGCTTTGGATATGATATATAATATAATCTCTGGACGCACCTCTTTACATGAATCGGAGTAGCACAGCTGCATGTAAACGGCTTAGTAGTAAACAGCTATTTCCAAATAAGGGCAAGAACCCAAATATTTTGTGCATGTAAACGTGGTCAGTATTGAAGAGAATGGGAAAATCTCTGACATCTTTCACAACACACAAAATCAATTAATTGTTTACGTTGAAATGTGAAATGCTAATGTCAGAGCTTCTAATTGTGGCGTTTTTGAACAGAACCTTAAAAAGAGGCGTGTTTTTGGCAGAGCATTGTTGTCCCAGAGGACGATTATGTTTCTCTCAATCGTCTTTTCTTTGTCTTATGAGAAATAAATTAGATTCTTATTTTGAGCTCACTCCTAAACCCCCCTTAAGATAAAAAAAAAAAGGAGCAAAACAAAAGAAAAGCAGGAGGTTTCTCCTTGGCAACGGTATGGAGCAACAAGACTTAAATTTCACCACTGAGCCAAATTTAAGATCTCATTTATGAGACAACTGAGTTATCTCACAGGATGATTATTTAGACAAATTTAAGATCAGTGCAGTGAGACAAAATAAGAACATTTTGAGATGAGACAAAGGCTATAAACTCATATTTGTCTTAAATTCAGCTTGTTTATTTTAAACTTTTCCTTTTCTCTGGGTGATTGGCATCAGATTTAGCCATGCTCGCCCCACAACAGCTCCTCCATTGCTCCATTGTTTTTGCCAAAATTCAGATTTTCTGGCTCCAGTGACTGACGCAGACAGCAGCAAGTGACGAAACCTAAATTTCAGGCTTCACAACGTGCCTTCAGAAATCTCTAGGGGACATTTCTACCATCTGTTTAAATTGTTTGAAATCAGCAAGAACATTTTTAGGCTTTTATTCATTCGGTTTATGTAAAACAGTGACTTTTTTAATTTTTGCATCTTTAATATTAATATTTAAAGCCTAATCCATCATTATAAGAAATTTAAGAAGCAGCAGATAACAGATTGCTGTGGGTGAACAAGGGATGAATACATGAATGAAAGGAGAGAAAAAGAGAAGAATGTAATTCACTGTCTGGACTTGTGTTAACCTTTGACCTTGGCTGCTTCAGACAAGGACCACACACACATGCACACACATATACACATATACTTGCACACACACAGACATGGAGTGTATGTGGGTTTTCTTGGCGGCCGTAGAGAGAGGTTTGTTATAAATGGATCCTGTGTTTAAGGGCCAAAGTCTGGGTCAGTAACACACACAGACACACACAATCACACGCAATCACACACTGTGTCTGCCAACTATTATGAGGAAAATAGGACAGACTGAGAAGAGTGAGACTGAGGGACAGAAGACAAAAAGAGCTGTGAAAAACAACAGAAAAGTGAGGTTTTCTGTCTGAAAAGAGATTGGTTATTGATTACCTGAGACCAGTGGTTCTTAAACACTATCATACAGGTCTCGGGGTCCACCCCTCTGAGTGTGAGGGACTTCTTCCGGTTGCCCCCGACAACCACAGAGGCCATCATCTTGACTGGCAGTCAGGTGGCTATAGCATGTTCCAGCTGAGTGTGTGACGGTGGATGTCTGATGTCAGGACCGGGGGGCATCAGCTGGCTCTCTCAGCCCAGGATCAGGCTCTTTTCCTGGGCTTGGTGGGCAGCTGCTGGCCTGCAGGAGGTGGAGGTGGACAGAGTGGATCATTTTTATTATTCCTCTTATGACTGAGTTCAGAGATACAGTTCATTATTTTGCAAATTTGACTGACGTATGTCCACATCCAGGAGAACACCAGTGTGTTGAAAAGAAAACAAAATTTTGAAGATAGTTAAAAGATATTGCTGGGGGACCTGTAAAAGTAACATATACATATATATATATATATATATATGTATATATATGTATATATATATATATATATATATAACACACACATTGTTGAATACTGTCATATTGACATCTAATGGTTAGTGACTAGTGTTTGTAGCACTAAATCAGCCGTATACATAGTATTGTTCAATGTATATGGAAATGCTGCTATAATGTTATTTACATTTTTCATGTGGTATGTGCAAATTACAACGCAGGGTGTGCAAACAATGACTTATATTTGGACAAGGCAAGCGCGAGAATAGCTTTTGTAGACGTTGCCATCTTGTTTTCCGACTTCTTCTTCCCATTTAATGGCAGTTGGCAACTTTTTTCCGACTTTGAAACTGGAACGCTGATAACTCGGCTGTGACGTCATTCCCAGCTCTGACTTCCGACTTCCGATGTAAATGGAACGCTGCATTAGTCCCAGGCTAAGGGAGCTGTTAGCCACAGGCTAAGGAAGTTCTCACAAGTGCTTTTCACACTGTATATTGTTAACCCAGGGCTAAAGATAGGTCTAAGCAAGAGCTTTCTTAGCCTGGGGCTGAGAAAGCTGGGGCTAAATGCAGTATGAAAAGCCCTACACTGACACAGTCCAAAGCAGGCAAACTCCGACTTTAGCCTAAGGCTCTGGCCCTGCTCCGAAGCAGGCTTAGCCTGAGTTTACAGGGCTATCCCCTGAAAACATGGAGTAAAAGTTGTTAAAGAGTAGTCACAGATCATTCTAAAATGTTTATATCAGTTGCCATACCACCAGACATTTAAGAAGTGCAGTGTGAATCGTTTAGCCCTGGGCTTGGGTTTACTATAGTGGTTTTCAGACTGCATTTAGCTCCAGGATAAGAGAGCTGTTAGCCCGAGGCAAAAGGCTTTCACACAATTTTCACACAAGTACAATCCTAGAACATTCTGAAGTGGGCAAACCATGACTTTAGCCTAGGGTTTGCGGACCCTGCTCTGGAGCAAAGTTAGAACAGAGTTTATGGGGTTATCCCCTGAAAATGAACTAAACTCAGGGCTAAAAGCTGCCCGTGTGAAAAGATCAAAGAAGCAGTCATAGAACATTTAAAATGCTCACATCAGTTTCTGTATCAATGGATATTTAAGCCTGCAGAACTAGCAGCAGTGCAGTTTGAATCACATTACCATGGGCTTAGCTTAACCCTGGGCAAACAATGTGTGTAAGTTATCCCAGGGTTAACTCTTACCTCAGACCTAAGGATAGCCTTGGGCTAAAAATACGCAGTGTGAAACGGGGCTAAATTATTCTAGGGTCAACTCTATTGGAATGTGCCAGGATTGTTCCAGTGTGAGGGTTGTGTGCTTTTAGTCCTGGCTTACAAACACTGTGAAAAGCCTTACTTTTCACTAATTTATCACATGACATGACAGTGATGTACAGTATATAAATAATTATACATTTTTCATGATAATGATCAACTGTCTGCGGTCTCTGCAATTAGATTTTCATGGCATGCTGAAAAGAACTGAAAACAAAATAAATCTTAAAACTTGTGCAACTTATGGTACATTTGGGAAAAAATGTTAGCAGTAATAAATACAGTACAGCATACAATCCGGGTTTGTCATTGTTGTGTTTTTGTGTCAGTCAAGGCAAACAGAGAAGAATTTTCCTGATCTTGTTGTGTATTTGAAAGGTCAGCAGGATTATGTGCAGCAACCTGTGAATTTCTGACGTCTGACTTTGAACATTAATGCAGCGTTAATCCTCAACAAGAGGTCACTAAAAACAAAGCAGAGACCCTCTCTTCAATACCTAATCAATACCTAGCCAATCAATCAATGATCAACTGATCGTCATACTAAACACAGAGAACTATTCTCTCTCTCTGTTGTCGTGTGTGTGTATTTATATCTCTGTATTTCTGTCCAAAAACTGACAGGAGTCGAGGCCGGAACAGGAAGTGAGAGTCATCAGCGGCAACAAGCAAACAGGAAAAATGGAAACGCGTCTGAGTTCCACCCTGGGCGTTCCCAGGACATTCCATGAATTCCCACTGGAGCTCTCCAAGAAGTCCAGTATACCCAGTACATCCAGTATACCTACCTCTGTCCTGCTCCTGCTCCTGCTGCTGCGACGACATGGAGCGAGTCTGCTGTCTGCTGTCCTGGGAAGAAAAGAGAAGGAGGGAAATGAGTGAAAGGTTATAAACTGTCTGGTTCTCACACACACACACACACACACACACACACACACACACACATTCACAAATCCACCCTTCACCATCTGGGCCTCTAATCTGTGTGTGTGTGTGTGTGTGTGTGTGTGTGTGTGTGTGAGTGTGTGTGTAGGGGGCAAACAGTTGGATTTTGGTCCAATTTCCTGCATGGATCATCAAGTTGTCATTATAGTGTGTGTGTGTTTGTGTGTGTGTTTGTGAGTGTATCTGTGTGTGTGTGAGAGAGAAGTAATCTGAGATGAGACGGTGATGTTTAATCCCAGGCCACCACTGTGTGTGTCAGACAGTCACATGCCATCACACACACCAGGGATTAAACACACACACACACACAGACGGTGTTCAGATAGATTTTTGACCCCCTTTTTTTTTTTTTTTAAATTCACTTCGTGTTTTCGGGCGTTAGCTGATTGAATTTTAAATTAATTATTAATTATGAAAATGAAACACCTCAGCTCGCAGCAGGTCACGATCAGGCTGATGATGTGGAGCTCAAACCTGCGACCTCTCTGTACGGACGAAAGAGGATGGTAAAGGTTCACATATTCTTCACTCAAGTAGAAGTACAGATCCTCTGGTAAAAGTAGAAGCACTGATTCAACTTCTTTACTGCAGAAATGTGTAAAAGTACAGGCGCCAAAATGTCTTCTGAAGGACATTTTACTGACTGTTTCTATATAAAACTAATTGGACTTCAGCTTTTCTCTGCAGTCGACTCTCCCTACATGTGTTCTGTTGTTTTCGTCTTGTTGCATCGCTTTTCATCTTGATATGTTATTTTTTAAAGTTATTTTGTCTTTTATGTCTTGTTACGTCTTTTACATCTTGTTGTGTCATTTTTTGGTCTTGTTACATATTTTTTGTCTTTTTCATAATTTTTTGTTTGATGTGTTTTCTGTTTTGTTATGCTATTTCTCATCTTATTACATTTTTTTTCCAAATGTTACATCTTTTTCGTCTTGTTACGTCTTTTTTGTCCTGATATGTCACTTGTTACATCATTTTTTTGCCTTGTAACAACATTTTTGGTCTTTTTACGTCTTTTTTCATTTTTATGTTCTTTTTCATCTTTTTCATCATTTTTTTTGTTTTATGTTTTTCATTTTGTTACGCTATTTTTCATCTTTTTCCACTTGTTACATTTTCCTCTTGTTGCATCTTTTTCATCTTGTTACATTTTTTTTGGCTTGTTGCATAACTTCTCTTTTTTTGTCATTTTTCTTTGTATGTGTTTTACGTTTTGTTTTGCCACTTTTTTTTATCTTATTACATCCTTTTCATCTTTTTATGTCTTTTTTTTTGGTCTTGTAACATCTTGTTATGCTTTTTTAAATCTTTTTGGCATCTTACATCATTGTTCGCTGTGTTGTGTGTTTTTTTGCTTTCTTATGCCATTCTTTGTCTTGTTACATGTTTTTCATCTTGTTTTGTTTTTGTATTCTTCAGGCTTTTACACCGTTTTCGCCTGACATGCGTGATAATCACTGATGCATACACTAAGGAATCATCTTTTCTATGTGTTACTGTCACGTCCATTTAGGTTCAAATCGGTCTTAATGTTGGGAAGGAGGTGCACAATGATGCAAAATAAAAATAATCAACAATTCCCCTCAAATCCATTAAAATTAAAGTGGCAAGCCTGTTTTGAAGATGTAAGGAGCAGAAAGTACAGATATTTGTGTTCATATGTAGGGAGTAAAATGAAAAAAATGTGTGAAAAATAAATACTCAAGTAAAGAACAGATGGCTGAAAAATCTACGTTAGTACAGTAACTAAGTATTTGTATTAGTTACCTCTGTGTGCTGTCAATGAATGAACGTGCACACGTGTTAATCTTCTGCTTCAAGGTCTTTACTCTTCGCTCTGCTGTGAGAGACCACAGCTGTTTGTTTCTCACAAAAAAACAGTTAGCTCTGCACTTTCTAAAAAACAAGCGTCTAATCAACAAGCTGTCATACCAAAATGACAAATTTGTCTGTGCTTTTGAAAATGTTTCAGCAATTAATCTTCTGCTTATCAATTTTTCAATTAGCTGTGTAGTTTATAAAATATCAGGAATCAGTGAATAATGCAGCCAGTGTCATGTATAAGTGTGTAATAGACCACTGATCCACAAGAGCAGGAGTTTCAAAGTCTGGGACTGTTAAATTCCTGTGTGAGGCGAAAAATTAAAGTTGCAACCGTCACCTAAAATCTTTCTGTGAATGCATGCACTTTTCACATTTGGGCGAGGCAAAACATAACCCTGTCACGGTGGACTGGCGTGTCTTTTACACACTTTGACACGATACCAGGTTGAAAAATGCCCGTTGCAATTTCTGCAAGGTCGCATCTTCAAATTGCTTGTCTTTCCAGAAAAATTGTATGAAGTGTGAAGTTGGATAAAATGGAACTACTTATTTAAAGTACAAGTACATCAAATTTGTACAGTACCTGATTAAATAAATTTAGATACATTCCACCACTGTTGTTTGTCTTCCTGAGTTTTCAACAACAGCTGACCCTGAACGCACCACAGCAGAGTCAGGGAGTGTGTGTGCAGGTCAGTGAGGGTCACTGAGCTGTGAGTGTGAGAACATGCACGCTGCACCTTCTTAATACTTCTTACATCACACACACACACACAACACACCTCACTGGTGCACCAGCATTATCAGCAAAACTCTACAAACACACACACACACACACACACACACACACACATGGTCACCAGCATTACTCAGCAAAACTCTCTCTCAACACACCACACACGATACAAAAATCACAGAAATAAAATATTTAGCATCACTAAAACTTTTTTCTGTTTTGTTCTGATTTTCTGTCTTAATGCTACTGATGAGGTTTCTATTGTGCTAAATTACTTTTATGTTTTTGGTTGTTTGTTTGTTTGTTCTGTTATATCAATTTTGCTGTAATTTAGTTTTATAACTTCATCTTTGACCTGCTTTTTGTTTTATTTCTGTCTATATTTGGCTATCTTCTGGTCTATACGCACTCATATATTATATTTCTGTCCTTTCATCACTTCATCCCATCTTTTCTGACCTATCTACACATATTTTGGAAACCCATTTCTACCAATGTGATAAAAAAAAAAGATCCTGTAATTCATTATAATGAGAAAACTTTCTCAAAACAATGAGTTTAAATGTCAAAATAAAGATACAAAGTCATTATTTTGATATACAAACATTATTTTTGAGATATTACATCCTTATTTTGAAATAACAAACTCAGTATTTACAGAAAGTTTATAATGATTTTGAGATGCTAACATGATTTTGATATATTAACGCATTACTTTAGATACTAAGTCATTATTTTGAGAAGCTAATTGATTATATAAAGAAATTTCTCATTATTTTGAGACACAAACATTATTTTGAAGGCATTATTTTGAGGAATCTTCTCATTATTTTGAGATATTAGGATAGGTCATTACTTCAAGTTATTAAAATCACTATTTTGAGGTTTTGTTCCCATTATAATACTCCAGGACTTCTTTTTTTTTTTTCTTTCATCACAGTGGCAGACAGGAGCTTCCAGACCTTTCTATCCCTGAATGTGTCGGTGCTTTTTCTTTTAATCGTCTCTGTCGTTTGTTTACTTTTCTATTTTCTATTCTGATCTTCTCCTTTTAACTGACAGGTGAATAAATCTGAAAAAAAAGTGTGTAACTTTATAGAGAGTCAAACACAGACTGAATAAAACAATATTCCATACAATAGATTATTTACTGTACCTACAGTAAACCTACAGACGGATCTTACCTCAGTTGGATTGTCACACTCTCCAACTGTTGCCTCTTCTTCTTCCAAAAAAAAAAAAAAAAAAAAAAACAAAGTAAAATATATTTAAACTCTGTTACAGTCCAGTAAACGTGTATAAATCCGCAGGTTTCTTGTTATAAACCGGGTTGTTGTGTCGTTTCGTCCCGTTTCTGACCGCTGCTCCGCTCCTCTGAGGATTAAAGCCGCTCAGCCGTCAATCACTGCGCTGCTGGCTGCTAGGTAACCAACTGACCCCGCCCACAGAGGCGCCAAGCCACGCCCCCAGACACCTAGTTTACACTGCAATGTTATTTTCATACCACTGGACCTGTACAGTGTATTTACAGTCTGATTTATACCGCACTGTAAATATACTTAATTACTGTTCATTAGTAAAAAATATAAGCATGTAATTACATCAGGAAAATCTGCTCACAGTATTAAAAATAAAAATACTCAATGTAGAAAAATGTCCCCTGTGACTGTCATATTATTATATTATGACTTGTACATTAAGCACTTAAGTTTTGTGGTGCTTGTAATTAACTTGAATACTGCTTCACATCTCAGAGGCAAATGTTTTACTTACTAAACTACAGTTTTACAGAATAATACATATATTGTAGCACATTCAGATAGAACCATTATAAAACTAAACATAACCTAAACACCACAACCAAGTCTTAACTCTGAAATGACATGGCTGATCATGTGGTGACCTGCTTTATTTGTCCCCTGAATGGAGATGAGACCGCATGTCCCCCCCTGCTGAGTGATTCTGTTAATGTGGTTCAGTTAATCACCGTGGAAACGCAGGTTAACAACAGCAGGAGCTGTTAATCTGCTGTTAGAGCAATACACACAGGTCGCCCCAGGCAACCAACCAACCACATCATCTGGTTTCAAACTGGACCTCAGCTGAAGGTAAACATGCTGGTTTTGTTTGGTAATAAAGGAAATAAAACTTAGTGTTTCAGATGTTGGAATTAAAATTCCCAGGATGTCAAATACTGAAGCTCTGGGCTTGTAAAACATCCCAAGCAGAAAAATACAAAGAAAATAATTGAACATAAGCACTTCTGTATAATTTATGTTAAGAAGTACCTTTAAATGCTTTAAGGAACAGTATCAATGTTTGATAGAAACAGAACTTTGCTCGGTGGTAGTATGGTCATTTAAAAGCAAATTTGTTTCAGATCTTCCTCACCTATTATCACATTTAAATCCCTGCTAACAATCCACTTGAATCCTTTTACTGAAAATTGTTTAAATTATTTAATTGTATTTTAAATGTATCTGTAAAGCACTTTGGCCAGCGTTTTTAAATGTGCTCCATTATTAAATTTGACTTGATTTTTAGGTAATTTAAAATAAATTTTAAAATGACGGTACTTTTACTGTCAGTCGTGCTGTGAGGGACTTCAGCTTTACTGACCAATACCAATAAAAAAGTATCAATAAAAACATGATTTTGTCTCAAAATATGAGCTGCAATGTGAATCTTTTTCTGTGATGTTGAATTCTTACACATCCACAGGAAAAGAAAAATGTATTTAAATGCATGTTTTTTGGTCCTCTGTTCACAGAAATAGAATTCTTTCTATGTTTCAGTACAGTATTTGTAAAGGTCAGTGCTGGTGTTTTGTGTGTTTCCTCTAGAACCACCTGCTACTGTCTGGATAGAAGCGTCAGTGCTGCACTCTAGTGGCCATATGTTGAAACTGCAAATGATTTAATCATTTAAACTGAGTGTTAAGTCATGTTTTGAGTTTTGATCACAGTGGTAGAAGAATTATTAATCATCCTGCAAGCAATTAAATGAAGACAAAAAATATACTTACTTTTTTAAAGTATTGTATAAAATATAATCATTTGAACACAAACACCTTATCAAATTGTGAAATTGTGGATGCATTCATCTCTAAACAACATTTTAATATCTAATATTAATGTGCATTCAGGGACTGTTTATACAACTATGATGTTGTGTAAAGAAAAAACATTATATTTCATAACTTTGTTGAATATTTGCTTTGCAACTTATTACTGCAGCCATCTGATAAATAGTGATGGAAGAATTATTCAAATCATTTACTTAAAATTTTAAGAAAAACCCACTAATTTACAGTAAAAGTTGATTTAAAATGCTAGTATGCAGTATAAGTGTAAAAAAAAAATTCTGCAATTCTGTGGCAACCAAAAACAGCCGTACTTTAATGTAATAATATTTTTTAATGCTGCTATCATGATATCACAAATTAATTATCTCACTATTTTAATTAACTTGTTATCCTGAGAAAACAATGGCAGATTTATTGAGATAATGAGATGAGAGTTAGGCTTGTTTTCTGTAATAACAGGTTAAATTTTCTCATTATCCCAAGATAGCAGTCATCCGCTTCCATACAGTGTTCAAGCTACAGTATGTAGTTCCTCATTAAATGTACAAACTTTCAATAAGTTATATGTCTAGTAAGGAGACTAATGATAATAAATAAAGTATGAAGAGCCACAAAAAATAGACAAACTCAAAGCGAAAGTAACTGAACTGAACTCTTGTGCCTTTTTAATCATTTAATCATCAAAAAACAGAAGCATGCACATAAAACTATAATGCAGCCTGTTTATGGTAAAATGATTTCATTCCAAAACATTTGCACGATTGAGGACAAAAAATAGATCTTATACACATCAGCTTGTCTCTATACATGATCTATTACTGAATGAATAAAGTTCCTGTACATAAAAGGGAGGGATTCTGGCACATTCTAGCTCTCAGCCTCAAAATGAAACTTAGTTGAATGTTGCAGCATAACTGAAGCACAAATGAAACCAAATGAGCATCAGTCTCATCTTTAATCTCACTGACTGCCGCCAGTCTGGACCTGTTTATACCTGTTGTTTACATTCCAGCTTCTTCCACCTTGTAATTCAACACTGTCATTTTAGTTCACTTTTTTGTCCACAGAGGAAGTTCTGTTTGCAGCGAGGCAGTATAAACACGGTGACAACACAAGCACATACAATGAGATCCCTGTTGTAATAATTTGCATTGTTGATTGTATATATTTTTGCATGCAACTTGCATGCCACTGTCGGTCGGTCCAGACTGAAATATCATGATCCCCCAGACAATCACTCCTTTTGGTTTGGTTGGATTTTGGTGCTTCTCAGACTTTTCCTGTTGCATCACCATGTTTACAGCTGTGGTGCTACTTTGCATTGATGAAAACACTGACAATGTTTAAACTGTACAGAAATGACACCCATACCATACATAGTATGAAAAAGTCTATTTTGTTCCACACCTTTGCCGACCCAACACAATAATAAAATGTATTTGACATAATGCTTACACTAGATCAGTGCTTCCCAATCCTGGTCCTCAAGTACCCCTGCCCTGCATGTTTTAGATGTTTCCCTGCTCCAACACTCCTGATTCAAATGATCAGGCCTCTGTGGGGGCTTGATGATGAGCTGATCATTTGAATCAGGTGTGTTGGAGCAGGGAAACATCTAAAACATGCAGGGCAGGGGTACTTGAGGACCAGGATTGAGAAGCACTGCACTAGATGGATTCTCTTCTGTCCCAGGAGTTAAAAAAGAGATTTTAAGGTATGAAAGCCACTTTTTGGATGAACAGAATTTTTCTGAATTGCCATGTGCTGAATTGTGTGCTAATATTTTGTTGGCGGTGCCCAAAACTTGATGTTTTACAGTGTACCATACATGCTGCATACAGGTTGCAATGATAGTAGCAGCAAAAGAAGAAGAATAACAACATAAACAACATGTATGTACAGCACTGAGTGAATAAAATTACAGTTTAATATAAAAAGATACAGTTCATTATTATTACCAATGAACACAGCACTGACCCCTTTCAAAATAAAGGTCTGATAACGGTTTAATGGTATAAGCAAAATGCTTACTGACTGTCTTTGCTAGACTTTTCATCTTTACTATGTCCATTACAGCCTTGTGGTCTTTTTCATAAAGTTCATTAACTCAAAAGTAGTTATCACAGCTTAAATACTGCAGTTAGTGTTACATGTACTATTTTAAAGGAGTTAAAATTTTTTGATTAAGCCAACTTATATATTTCCAATAAACGCATATAAGTTAACAGAAGTGAACAATTTTAAGCACAAAAAAACTAAGTTAAGTTCATATTAATTTAAAATTCGGAGTTGAATGAACACAAATCTTTTTAAGTTAGCAGAACCTGTCCTGATTAATCATAAAAAACACAGTTAAATGTCATTCATTTGTTTATTTGTTTTTGTTGGCTGATATCACACTATTTTTACATATTACTTATATTTACTTGAAATATCTGTGTACGTCTTCCACAACTGTTGTCATCTACAGGTAAGCTGGGTTAATTGTTTTCCCTCCATATTTTTTTTTTTTTTTGCTCATCCCCTTGTTCTTTTTTTTTTTTCAGTTGGTGACGTAACACAGCCGGAGCTCGTGCGGCTCCGTATCTTGAGCTCGCGACCGGCGGTGGTGGGAAACAGTCAGGGCAGCTCGGAGAAAGTCTTCAACCGAAACACAACACAGGTTTTACACGGTTTATCCGCTCAGAGGCAGTTTAACACCGAGCCGAAGACTTTAACCGACCCCGGGAGCCGTTTCGGGCCGTGAAGTTGACGGTGTTCAGGGTGAACTTGTCCCGAGTTGTTGTTGTGGACGTGAACGACGTCGGAACAGGAGGAGGAGGAATAATGTGGCTGCTGTCTGTGTTTTAACCCTGCTCCATTTTCCCGTTTCAGACAGACAGGAGGAGGAAAAGAGAGGAGAAAGAAGGAGAGAGGAGGTAAGACAGACAGACAGACAGACAGGGAGGAGAAATGGCCGAAGCTCGGTCAGAAGAAGAGGAGGAAAACATGATGAGGGACTCAAACCGGGAACAAGTGGTCCGACGACAGCCGAACAGCTCCGGAGGTAAAGAAAAAAAACCAGCGAAAATATTCACTGATCTGACTGTTTCAGAGTCAGTACACCTGATATCGAGTCAATGTATCGATCCCTGCAGGGAAAATGAGTTGTCACAGGTGAACAGTGGAAATAAAACCCCTCAGATGAAACTACAGATGAGCAGATAACAGCAAGACAGTTAAAAAAAAAACACCTGCAGGGTTTCTGTCAGGTTGATCAAGAGGACTTAAAGTATTTTTGTGGTGATTTTGGGGTACTTCCAGCCACTATGTGATCCTCAGTACTCCTTCATGGTCTAACACTTCTGTGATATTTGTAGTATCCCTGTAAAATCTCTCAGAGGACTGATACAGCTGATTTGTTCAAAGGTATGGAAGCCCACTTCCGCCAATGTGCTAAAAAAAAAAAAATCTGGTAAGTTAA
This sequence comes from Lutjanus argentimaculatus, assembly GCA_034769285.1. Taxonomy (NCBI): domain Eukaryota; kingdom Metazoa; phylum Chordata; class Actinopteri; order Lutjaniformes; family Lutjanidae; genus Lutjanus; species Lutjanus argentimaculatus. The sequence continues at coordinate 458,731 of JAWZSL010000101.1, read as the reverse complement.
TACGAAAATTTATCAAATAATGAGAAACTTTTCTTAAAATGACTCATCTCTAAATGATGACCTAATATACAAAATGATGAGGAACTTTTTCAAAATAATGAGGAACTTTTCAAAATAGTGACATAGCGTCTCAGAATAATGAGTTGTGTATCCAAAAATAAGGAGAAACTCTTAATATCTCAAAATAATGAGAAACTTTCTCAAAATAATGAGAAACTTTATAAATAATGAGGAACTTTTTCAAAATAGTGACGTAGCGTCTCAGAATACTGAGTTTGTGTATCCAAAAATAAGGAGAAACTCTTAATATCTCAAAATAATGAGAAACTTTCTCAAAATAATGAGAAACTTTATTAAAATAATGAGGAACTTTTTCAAAATAGTGACATAGCGTCTCAGAATAATGAGTTTGTGTATCCAAAAATAAGGAGAAACTCTAATATCTCAAAATAATGAGAAACTTCTCAAAATAATGAGGAACTTTTTCAATAGTGACATAGCGTCTCAGAATATGAGTTGTGTATCCAAAATAAGGAGAAACTCTTAATATCTCAAAATAATGAGAAACTTTTCTTAAAAATATGTAGTATCTCAAAATATGAGAAACTTTCTCAAAATAATGAGAAACTTTCTCAAATAATGAGAAACTTTCTTAAAATAGTGAGAAACTTTATTAAAATTACAAGAAAGTTTAAGAAAATAGTGACTAAGTATTTCACAATAAAGGGAAACTTTATTAAAATGATTATTTATTATCTCAAATAACGATCTATCTCAAAATAACGACTAAGTATGTCAACATAATGACTAATTATTGCAAAAATAATGAGAAATTTTCTCAAAATATTGAGATACTTAATCAAAATAGTGACTAAGTTTTTCAAAATCAAGAGAAACTTTCTTAAAATAATGGTTTAGTGTCACAAAATATTATTTTGTACTTTATACTTTTTGAGATACTTATTAGTTCAAGAAAGTTTCTCATTGACTTACAGGGTCTGTTTTTCATCACACTGGCAGAAATGGGCTTCCATACTATACTATACTGGACTAGACTAAAAATACCAGTAAATTACTGGTTTAACATGCAGAATATGGAGCTGTTACACAGCCACAAATCAGTGTGCAGCAAATAGTCTGTACTGAAAGAAATGTGTAAGAAAATGTAAAGAAATCACAGCTTACTGAAAGTTTGATAGAAGTTTTGTGAAGAATAGAGTGACTACATTATTTTTTTAATCAATTGAGAGAATTTTTTTTTAATAGTAAAAATGCTAAATACTCACAGGTTCCAGCTTCTCATATGGTAATATTTGCCAGTTTTATTTCCCTTTTCCCTCTGGGTTTGGACTCTCAGTCCAATAAAATTAAGCAGTTTGAATATGTCAACTGTGGGTATTTTTTTTACATTTTATGGACCAAACAACATGGCCTGTGATCAATTCAGCACGAGAGTTTTGCAAATTACTTGATAATGCAAATACTAGTTAGTTGCAGCTCGAATCTTATTTTACTACAAGAGGTTTTTGATATAAAATAGGAAGTTTATTTAGTTAATAACTTAGTTTCACACACAGACACATGGATGTCTTCTTAAACAACCGATAAGAGATTCAAATTATAGGCAGAATGAGCTGAATGAGTGTGGGTGTAACCTTAAAGCCATAAATTCTTGTATCAGCATGTCACCATTTGGGTCAAGGTTTGCACATGCAGCCGGGATAAACACACACACACACGCACACACACACACACACACACATTCCCAGTAGACTGTAATGGTGCAGGCCTGTGCCAAGACCTACGGTCATTAGTGTAATCTACAAGTCTCCCTCTTTGTCTCTGTCTCATTCAGGGAAACACAAGGTATAATTTAACATGACTCTTCAAGGCCATTCTTTGTAATAATGAGTTTGTGTGTGCATATGTGTATAATCCCAATGAAAAATTTCAAATGATACCCTCGTCTCAGCCCTCTGGGCAGGGCTGGGTTTGTCTCTGGGATAATCGGAGCACCTTTTGAAGTGATACTGTGACTTCATACCACACAGTCGATTCTTTTAACTGTAAGAATACATACCGAGGCCGCAGCAGGATTTACATAACAGGATGGAGGTTCTGCCTCAGTTTGGCCTTCAGTGCAGGAAGTCATGTTCACTGTAGTCAGATAGACGGGCCTCCTCTGCATAGACTTTCTCCATTGTGTGCAGTGAATAGCAGCTCTGAAAGGAGAGACGGGCACGTGACAGACCCAGACGTGTTTTAACTTGATTAAATTTGGTTTCGGTTTAGGCTGGGCGTGGGGAGGGTTATGATAATCTTAATTGACTTACATCAGTTTTCCCCAAAACTTTTTTTCTTGGGACCCACTTTTTAAAAAAATGACAAACCATCACGACCCAGTTTACAGAAGACCTTATTAATGAATTTCTGGAGTTAATTTGTGCAAAATGAACATCCCTGAAGGATTAATAAGGATTGCCCACTTGCCGGGGACAAGTAAAGTGTGGGCAAGTAAATCAGGCAACTCACTTGCCCGACCATACAAGTGGTAGAAGAGTTACACAATTAAGCTACTTTGATAATCAATCATTTGTTGAATTAATATGCAAAATGGCAAAAACACTCTTTTCAGACAAAACAGGACGTCATCTTTGACTTTGATCAACATATTTCACCATTTTCTGACATTTCATGAACCAAACAACTCATCAGTTACTTGAGAAAACAATCAACTGATTAACTGATGCAGAAAATAATTGTTAGTTGCAGCCCTAAATGCATTATATTAGGCTAAAAAATTTCACCATATTTCATATTGAAGTAATCTAAAAGTAACAGAGAGTAATCAAGTTGTATCAGAATACATTTTTAAAGTAACCCTCCTAAGCCTGATTTAGAGGAAACTGTTTTTGTTCCTTGGAAATTGCTGCTTCTTTTCATGTTTTGCAGACAGAACCATGTCATTCCAAGCAGAAAATGAGGTTCTATCTGCCTTTAACCTGTTTCGAACAAAACATCTACAAATTTGTCATTTTCGTCTCAGATAGAGACTTGTTCTATGTATAATTTTTTTCTCTTTGAAATGCAAAAACTTTGAAGCTCAATATCTCAAACCCTCTCTAGATGCAAATAGAACCGTATTAATCCAAGGTGGTGTAATGCTACATGTATGAAAGAGGCTTAAACATGATAAAAACACAGAGATCTGAGAGCATGTGTGGCTCAGAGTCTAAGTCAGCTGTTGTTGTGTAATGAAAGTCGAGCATGTGACAAGCTGAGGTCACTGAGTTCTCATCGAATGTGTTTCAAGTATCTGCTTTTCAACTGATTATATTTTTTTTAACTTGAGAAAATTGTTTTGAGTCACTACAGCTGCACAAAAAAGTTTTCGACAGCAGTAAGTTTTATTGGACTTGGATACAAACCAAACTGGTGACACATATGGCACAACAGTAACTCACAACCCTGGAAAGCAATTCTGTTTGTGTGTGTGTCTGTTTGTGTGCAGCATTCCAGCACTGTGGTTCAAGTGTCTCTGTGGATATAAATGCAATCTGTGATTAATTTTTCTGGCATGTGAAGTTTGTTGTTTCCACACAGTTTATTGTCTTCAGCCTCTCCCTAACTTTGCGAAATACAGCTTAATGAAAAGGTTCTATATTAGAAAGATAAAGGAAAGTGAACAACAGTGAAGATATCAACACTGTCAGTTTGAAAACAACAAGAAAGATGTTGGAACTGGGTGACTTTTTGGTGAAGTTGTAGGTGAACGCCGTCAAATAATAGATTTCATCAGGCAATCAAATGTTTCCACACTGCCTCTAAAGGCTTTCAGACACGCCCACCTCAAACTGACCCACTTTTCTTTTTCCTCACATCCTCGTCTGTGATTGTGACAGATGATAAACGTCTCAGCTTTCATTAATGAATATTTCCCACCAGTGACCAAACTGACAGCAGAATGTGTGTCAGGTAGAGTTTGTCTGCTCTGCTGTACACACGCTTTAAGAAAACGTTTTCTTTTTAATATCCAAATAATATATATTCCTGTAATTTGTGTGTGCTCTGTTGACTTTCTTCATTAGTAGGATGGTTTATAACTCTTGTTGGAGTTTCTTCACCAACAATCCTGTTTGCACAACAGTAGAGCTGCAACGATAAATTATTCGCCAACTATTTTGATATTCGATTCATCAGTTTGAGTAATTTTTTTTAAGGGAAAAAAGTGAAAATTCTCTGAGTTTTAGCTTCCTAAATGTGAGTATTTTCTGGTTTCTTTGCTACTTTATGTCAGCAAGCTGAATATTTTTGGGTTGTGGGCAAAACAGGACACTTGAGGACGTCGTCGTGGGCTTTGGGAAATAGTGATCAGAATTTTTTCACCTCTTAATTGATTAATCGAGACAATAATTTACAGATTAATCAATGGTGAAAGTAATTGTTAGTTGCAGCCCTACACAACAGCAGGCAAGTTACATGTGGAGGACGCTTGTTAGTGATGTAGCCTTGATCAAATGATCAAAACGACCAACATGGTACCAAATCACCTTTGCTTCAACCAGGTGCACTAAACTTAACAGGAGAAGTTGCACCACAAACAGTCTCTCTGTCTTTGTGTGAGCGTGAACAGGTAGGGGACGGGCAGATTGAGGGGAGATTGTTTACTAGTTAATTGATCGCGGATGGCAACGTTCCCTCGCATGGATAAAAAATGTGGGTGGGTAAATGGGTTACTTAGACTGGTGGGCTGCCACAGTCTAGTCAGAAATTAATGGGAAACACTGGCTGTTTGCATGCAAACTTGTTTTCCTCTATTATTCAGAACATGGCAATATTCTGAATTTGGTACAGGTCATGTAAAAACAGATATTCTTGTACTGAATCAGGCCTTATTCTGAATGGAGCATATTCTGATTAAGACGTGGGATGTGCTGGTCTTATTCTGGTTTTAGGAGCATTCTTTGGACATGTAAACAGCAAATTCAGAACATGTGTCTCAGTTGGGGTTTTTACAGCAGTTTGTAACACATGACCTCTTCTGCTCTGTGCTGTAAACAAACTAACCAGCCAACAGATTGCAAGGCTGGCGTAAAGATGTGTGCACAAAATAAAATCTCAAATTTGTGATTGGAGGGAGAAACACGCCCACTTTTTAACATTTGACATCAATATGTTTTTGAATATGGACAAATATAGCAATGCTGACCTTGTCAAGAAGGTGGTTAAATGAATGCAAGAGGGAGGCTGAGTTTGCGCTTTCAAAAATAAATACTACTTTGACAGAAAGAAGTGTCCATAATCAGAGCATGCACAGCTGCATGTAAACAGGAATGTTAAAGGAAAGTTAAAGGCAAGTTGCTCGTGTCTGACCCTGATGAAGACCTGTGTTGGTCGATACGCGTTGGTCATTTTGAACTCTTTTTGCCATGTAAAATAAAGGCATTTTAATTCTATACAAACCTTACAGTGTGCCCTGGAGTGTTTCTGGAGGAGGCTGTTTGACCCATGCAATGAGCCCCTCATCTGAAGATTAAAGGAATGTTTATTTTCATTAGGCGTGCCAACAGCTTTGCAGGAATGTTGTCTTTCTTAGAATAAGGGCAAAAACTGCAATATTGTGTGCATGTAAACGTAGCCACTGGTACTTAGTTGCACCTCTAGTTGTGTACCTGTTCAGCTGATGAACGTTAGTCCAGTATTTACCCTTCTTTTAGCTCTTTTGTGTATGGAAGGGGATTAGGGCCACATGAAAAAATTATTTGATTTAGGGGAAAATAAAGTTAGAATACTGAGATTAAAGTGAGGATAAGGTCAGGATTCTGACTTTGAATGGAGAACTCACATAAATATTCATATGTGGTTCTACTCAGAAGCTCAACCCACAATTGTGACGTTTTTCTTCGAATTCTGACATTTTTCGCATGTGGCCCTAATCCTCTTCCGTAGTTTTGGTCTGAGGAAAACAGAAATTAAAGTGAACCAAAACAGTAAAGTTGTGAGCCGTAAAACCCAAACAATCAGCTGAAAGATGCTAAAAGTTTCCTAACATATGTACTGATTTGATCCATTATTAATTCAGTATAAAAATATATTATTATAGCAGCTTTAAAGGATTTAGTGGCATCTAGTGGTGAGCTTGCAGATCCTAAAACTTACATACTGAACCTTTAAGGAAGTGGTGTCTTGCCTTGATGATGATTAAGTTTCCTTGAGGTAAACATTAGTTCCCCTCTTAGCCCCAGTCTCTAATCTCTGACTCATAACCTGTGACCTCTCCGTACCAAACAAGAAACCCAGCAGATGATGAAAATTTGCTGCGGTGTGCATCTGCGTGTTTGAAAGCAGCTTCAGCACAAAGCTCCTGCCAGCCTGCTGCTGCAGGACAAACATCTGGAAGTCTTAAAACTCCTGATGACTGCAGCAGAATACGCAAGGCGGCCAATCGCAGTCCCACTTCCTGGATGCTCTCTGCCAATCAGGAAGCTGGCCAGGACAGACGGGCGGTCCAGTTAGAGTTTTAGGGACAGAAAGAGAGTTGGGGGCAGAGAAGAAGAACACAGTGAAAAGAGACGTTTTTAAGTTTTGTAAGAGCAGGATAGGAAGGAAAGAAGGAGAAGAAAGAAGTTTTTGCAGAATATTTTCTAAATACGTCACATCTGTGTGGACACTGCTGGGAGTCAGCTGACCTGGTTGTCAGAGGAAAGGAGGTAGGAAACGGAAAAATGTTCAGACCTGCAGAAAAACAGTCCAGCTGTACTTCACAGAGAGAACCTACTTTTTCTTTTTTCCCTACAGTTTTTCTTTCTCTTTCCTTTGTTCAGCTTGAGAAAGTGATGACAGGAGGTTCACGTTAGGACAAGTTCTTCATGTTTTAGTGTTCATTATTGTTGCTCAGTACTCATCACTGGAGAGTTTCTAAACCTGTCAGTCAGTGTGGACGGGGACGGTGACAGTGACATCCTCTAACTCGGTTTATCTTTTTTTTTTTTTTTTTTTTTTTTAAGTTATTTTTTTTGCATTTTTGCCTTTATTTGATAGTACAGCTGAAGATATGACAGGAAACGAGGCAGAGAGAGAGAGGGGATGAACACGCAGCAAGGGCCAAGCGATCAACATGTGGCCGCTGCAGCATGACTAACGCCCTTCATACATGGGTCGTACCTTATACCAATTGAGCTAAACGTCCGCCCACGTCGTTATCTTTAATGTATCTCTGTAGTGGCGCTATTTCTGCGGCGCTCTGCCACGACTTCAATCTTCATCTTGTGTGTTTCGAGCAATACTAAAACCACAAAAACTTAACTCTTCCGTGTGGTAGAGGGTCATTTTTTTCACTCAAAACCAAATAGAAGAACGGGTTTTTGCCGTTTTTGCCGATAGCTTTTTGTTTTTTGACCCAGATAGCAACATCAGTGACACTGTAATGAGGTTAAATGTATTTATGAATTTGATGTAGGATTTTTACATGAAATTTAAGTGGTTTTGACGGTGAAGCAGTTTTGTGTGAAACTTATTTGTTCTTTGGGGTAAAACAATGGAAGGACTTTATCTTGCCTGATGCATATCTCACTGGGGCGAGGTGTCTTTTGGATGTTTTTGCTAGTTAGCCCAATACAGTACTTGAGTTTTGGCACCAAAAAACCTTTTTCAATACCTTATATTCAATTCTATACCTATAGGATTGAGCGATATCCTAAATTCTTCAACAAGCAATTGCCCATATGTTTGACAAGTGTGTGTGTGTGTGTCCCTGAGTTTCAGCTGGGAGATGTGTGCGAGCTGTGAGTTCATTACCTTGTATGCACGTTGCTGCGCTAGTGTCAAGAAAGAAAAATATTCTTACACCTATTTTGCTTATTAAACAGAAAAAAATGCAACTGATCACCCTCTGAATTCAAGTGTCTCTTATTACTGAACTAAGACTAGCCTAACTGCCTTGTTAACACTTAATTTTAGGTCGACAGAAAAACAAATTAAGACTCAACCATCTTGGTTGGTCTTCCCACTGTTCTTGCAATCACAACCTACGGTTTGATCCAACAAAAATTCTTAATTCATTGAGTTAGGTGAGAAAATATTCTCACTCTACATGCCATTTTCCTCTCACTCCTTCTTTGGCTTAGTGGGTGTGTACTGTGCTGTCAGGCTGACCAGTAAATTAGCAAAATAAAATGACAAAAATTGCCCAAAAACCAACTGACAATGGATTATGAGCATGTTTTAACCTTATTTTTTCATGTAACAAAATATGCCACATTGCTATCTGCATCAGTGTTAAATAACTTTACCATTTCATTGCCTATACACTGATGCGAAAGAATCGATGTATTGCATGTGCAAAATTAATGAAAAAAATGTGAAAAAATAAGATAAAAAAATGAATGTTTCAGTTAATAGACCATTAAACAAACAGAAATGACCAATCAGGAGAAGGGAGGTAAGATGATGATGATCTATCACAGATCAAGTCTCAATTTTTTCTCTCATCACAGCAGCTCCAATTGCAACATCACAGAAAAGATAAATATTAAGTCTTGTATCAAAGATACATTTAACATAACATTATAGTCACAGAAGACAATATTCAAGGCCCTTCTACTTACCTTTGATCTCGGATTAACCTCCATATTTAATTTTGAAATTAACTGGTCTACAAAGCAGTGCTCACATGAGGTTCTCAGTTATGTGGGTGTGGTTTCACGACCTGCGAGGAAACCAGAATGAATAGACAATATATGATTGTGTTTACATGCACCCATGAGAACTTTACACAGGTCCCAGTCCAGGCTTTTTATGATGGACCCCAGTGCACACTAGTCATTTGACATTGGACAACATCAGTTCACATATTTCCCAGCAGTTTTTGTTTGAACATTTATGTATTTCCAAGCTGGCAATCTGAATCGGAGATTAGATGAGATGCATCTTCATTGATTCCTCATAGGGGACATTAAATTCGACAGAGGAGGACGAGGGAAAGGTCAGCAGTGCAATGGAAAAATGTAGTAAAAATAGAATAAAAATAAATAAGATAAAATAGGAAAACTGTTTACAAGAAACAGATCTGTCACTTGGAAGGACCCATTCTGCCCCACACCTGATTGGGCCAGAGTGCAACCACACTGTCTGCTATATGCACACAAAAAAGAACTAAAGCGACAGAATTTATCACCAGATGGACGACAGAACGCAGTTACTGGAAACAAGTTTAAGACCTCAGAGGTTCTGGATGTTGTGCGCACACGCAGAAAATCGTTTAGCAGTCTGACCAACATTTTTTGATACTTGATGCTGCAGACACATTTCAGTCAGTAGTAAAAAAAAAAATTGACGTACAGCCATATTAATCAGTCCTTTTCTCTTCCCAGGTCGTCCTGACAGACGTAAGCCAGAGCATCGTCACAGGTAAGACATTTTGCTCTTCTTTATCTCACTTGGCAGTTTGTTACCAGGTTTGTTACCTGTTAATGTGTAGAGAGGAGGTGCGTTTGATGTTGAATCCAGGTGGTTCAGAACGCTCTCATCTCTTTGAAGTAGTTTTATCTAGAATAAATCAGTAAATCTGTGGTTCTTATTTTGTTTTCAAAACAAACAAAAAAAACACTTCTACAAACCCTCATTTGCTTGGGACTGTTTTTTGCAGTGTCCTTGCAGACTTGCAGGAACTACTTTTCTCTGCTTCGGTCTCTGGGTCTGACACACTCCTGAAAGTATTTGGGCTGTTGGCCGGTTGGCATGGCAACCAGCCGGAGAAGTCACAGAGTTTGAAGACTGTGTGTGTGTCTGTGTGTGTGTGTGTTTATGGGGGAACTAGAGCCTCAGTTTAAGTTTATTTCATTTAAAAGATGTAACTAGAGATACAAAACTGACTTTAAGAAGGTTGTGAAACTTTTGAAAGCCCCTAATGCCTGAATAAAGACCCGACTGAAGTTAGAGAATCACCATTAAATCATATTTGAGGCCTTAATTTGTGGTGTTGAAGTAAATATTCAATTAAGTTGGATTTTGTGTGTTTTGCAGACATGCTCACAGACTTTACCCACTGACATATTAGGCTTTTCATTACCTCGAGTCTGTGTATTGCAGGATTTAAGGTTTTTTTTTAGCTCCTAAGCCAAGTGTAGGTCACATTTTAACTTAAGTGAAGCTGGTAGGCTAAGTTTTCTCCAATAACTGCAACTCAACACTTCCTGCAGCTGCTTCACATTAAAAGCCATAAAATCAGCTGTGTGCAGCTGAGGCAGCTACAGGAAGTGTTGACTTTGCTTTAACAGCATACAGACATCGCAGGAGGCCTGTTCTCCCACAGTGCTTTGTTCCATCAGTGGCAACCACTTTTAAACATATAGGGGAAAAAAGAGACAGCAAACAGCAAAACGTGCATCCCAAAATAATAATTTTTAATATTTGTTGCATTAGTGATCTTCAAATATTGATGTTACAGTCGAACTGGAACCAGACAACACACGTGTGCACAATCATCTGCTTTAGAGACGATGGCAAAGCAAATTAAGTTGTTTAACTGTGGGGTGAAAAGTTTGACTTATCGGTCAACATAACAAACAAATCATGTGCAGATTGATTCGGCTGACGAAGAGCCAGATGAATCCAAACAAAAACCACAAAGAAAATTTGTGAAGTCTCGGGAGGCGAACCATCTTTGAGCTGGATGGAAACTTGCACAACATACACCTCAAAAGTGACACATCAAGTTCCCTAGTTCAAGGTAGAACATCCTACAGAACCAGCTCGAAGCAACATTAGCAAGCTGGTCAATGACGTTGTTCAGTTACTGTAATAAAGCTTTAAACTTTCTAAACTTTTTATGTCATATTGTTATTATTAAGACGACATAGTATCTTCATTACTCAGAATATAAGGCGACTAAAAATAGCAACCATGTTGCCTCGTTGCCAACCTGGCAGCTACTTCTAGAAGTTATTGTTGATTCCTGTTTCTGAAACCAACAGTTCAATAAAGCATGACCACTTCTGTCTTGACAGTATTCCTCAAAGTCTTCCTGTAAGCAACAAGTCGTGTTTACATTCAGCGTTACTTGCCAAAAATTCAATTCTGAATCCTTGATGTTAGCCTAACTGATGTTAAAACTCTATTTCTTTACTCATAAAACATTTGTAAAACCAGTGTTTGAGTGTTGTTTACTTGAAGGAGCAATTATGTATCAAAAAAAAAGTACTGCAGTCCAAATAATGAGTTGGAGCCATGGATTGTATGTTAAATAGATTGAATCCCTATTTAATATATGATCTATGGTTGAAACAAATTGTTTCCCCCACTCCTTCCTCCTCAGAGGCGAAGAAGCTCAGGCAGGCTGCAGCAACACAACTCCTAAAAGATTATTAATGATTTCTTAGGGCTCAGATTCAGACACTAACTCATTCAGCCAACAGTTACGGCCTTGAATACAAATTCTGCGGTGTTTGTCAGAGAAGCGAGGATTTCAACTTAGCATGTTTCCTTAATTCATAATTAAATATCATCATCATTTTATGGCAAATTACAGTAAATATATTACAGGTTTCTTCTTAAATCAATCACGCTACCTGCATGCTCCTGGTCAAAAAAAGCAGCTGGTGTGTGTGTTCTCATTGCATGTTCAATCTCAAAAATACACATCAGTGAAAAAGCAGTTAAAAGTGGTGCACCGTCCAACCAGTCCATGTCATAATAAAGCTTCATATTTTGTTAAAATCTGTACCCCACCATTCGCCCAGTGTCAGTTGGGAGAGGCTCAGCTTGCTAGTGATTTTATTAAAATATCATTGCTGTAACTTTTCAGATGCTGGTCTTCCTCTGAGTGTGAGAAGTGTTTAACACCAAGTCACTTAAATACAAGTGACGGTCAAATAAGTAGATAGAAGACAGAGACTTAGGCCGAGTAACGCTAACAATGCATAATCTAGTATAGAGAATGGAACTTATTCATAAAAAAATGCTCTGTAGCACTACAAGTGGTCAAAAACCAGGCACACGCCTTTAAGCTCTAATTTTCCTTCTTAACACAATTACTTGTGCCACTTTTTGTAGGTGTAACCAAAGTATGAACACCTAAAGCCTCAATGTTCTTGCTAACTTTGTAGTTGTGATTTCATCAGCCTCTGCCTGAACTGCCGGACCATCAATCACACACACACCAAAATGATGTCATGGGGCAAGAGGAAAAGACTCAAAAGTTTGCCAAACAAAAAAAAAAACCCTACATCAGCAGGAGAGGCAAAGTGAACGCTCACAACTCTGACTTCACAAAAACATAAACTACGCCTCAAAAGTGACCATCGAGCTTAACTAACACCTCTGACAGTGATTTTGTCCGACTCTCTTTACGGTGAACAGGGAGAAATAAGAAGAGGAGTTTTTTCCATCACTGTTTAAAGCTGTGTGTGTGTGTGTTTGGGCAGTGTCAGGGGTGAGTCATGTGTGTCTGTTCATGGTTAGCAGCTCTGTGGAAGAAAGAGAAAGACAGAAAGAGCAAGAGAGACGGTCAGACAAAGACACACAGGGAAGCAAAACAGACTGAAAGACGATTAAAAAGACAGAGTGAGAGAAAGAGATACAGAAAGTAAAAGACGTCTGACCTCCTTCTGTCATCTGGGTGAGTCTGGCTCTGTTGATTCCTAACCTGCCTAGCAACAACTCTACTATTTAGACCAACTTTGGCTCTTCTAAGGCTCCTCTCTCATCTTGGAGCTCCTGAAATATCTTTGAATCATTTTGACAGTTTTGGCTGCAGACTGGTCAAGTCTGGGAATTTGATAAACAGAATTTTCCAATTTTTTTCTGTCCGAGAATTTAGGAAAATGTGCTTTGAACAGATTCTTTCTTTTAGAAGTTTTTGTGGAAAAACAACATTATATAACCCACAAAGGAAGAAACTGTTTGGTTAAGTTAAAGAAACTACTCTGGTGACTCAACATTAACCGCAACAACATACACATTTCTTTTTGACAATCAGTGATTAAAGAATTGTTTTGACACACATTTCTTTTGTCTCTGACTGTGAAAGGCCTCTGCAATGTGGCGTTTAGGACACATCAAACCGAGTCCTCTTTGTGTGTCAGGGTTTGTCAGAGCAGTAACCAGGCATCAGCTCAGTCTTCTAAACTTTAATCCTTTATATTTGTAATGATAATATTTCGACTATATTTCGTTCAGCACAGAAAAATTGTTCGACCAATTAATCACGTTGGCCATTAGGTTAATGTGCATTCACACTTTCCACTAAGGGCTTAGCTAGCTAGCTATGAGCTAACCATAACCACATGCAGCACAGACACGGACATCAACCTGCAAGCAGAGCGGGCTGCTGCTGCTAGCACTGCTAACGTTAGCCACGCTGTGTGGCAGGCTGGCAGCTAACATCAGCTCCGTGTGAATGATGTTGTTTACCTGCAGACACTGTGATCCTTTTCAGTCTGAAAAGGTGAAGCATTTAGTGAGTTGTTGTCATGTTCTGTAGGTTAATGCGCAGTGTTCGCATTGCATGGTGCAAAGTGCCACACATTTCAGCTGCTTTTAAAATACGACTAAAAGGTTTAAATGGTTCTCAATGCTCAGTAATTTTTCGTGTTCAACATTATCAATTATGAAATTGTGCTACATTTTAACTGCTTTTTGAGCATTTTCTTACTGTTTTACTAGTTGACTAGTCTAAATTTAAAAGTTTGCATTTAGTCGACAGGGAAATTAGTTGCCAGGAACATCCCTAACTAACACCCTTAATTCATGCAGCACGGGTAAGTGACCCCCAGACAGTAAGCATAAATTCTTTTACTTCAAAAGGAAAAGGAAAAGCCTCGGACTGAAGGTGAACTAGTTCCTTTTAATCACCGTGAGCTGAACTTTGAGCTAGCTCTCTGGCTCTCACTGATGAAAGCTACATCACAACTACCTGTCACTTCATCAGTTCTGACTGGGGAATGTAGTCCAGTGTGCTCGTTACTCAAAACCTCTCCATCAAGGCCTGAATATACTCCCAAATGGACGCTTACACTGACAGCTGTGGACACTATGGACAACTAGTAGTTCAGCCTCTTTGCCTGCCTGAGGTTGTCTGACAACATGGGGACAGTGGGCTCCTCTTGTATTATACATAATTTTTGTTTTCTCTTAAAATAAACTGGTTAGTTACAGATAAATGTCTGTCGAGATATTGAAAGCAACAATTACAGTTTGTCTATTCTGGCCTGTAAAGCAATGTTAAAGCATCACAGGAGCTTTTATTTAGGGCTAATTTTGTTGCTTCAGATGTAGAGACAATTGGAAATGTTTTTGTTTTTTTTGTTTTTTTTGCTGACTTCAGGCTGTTGTTGCCCTGAGAGTTCAGCAAGATTCAGTGAAGCTGGTGCTGTATCTGGGTGTGGCCCAGTAAAGCCTGCAGCACTGGTCTGGAGAACACCTGTCTGCAGCACATGTTAATTCCCTCAGTTTTTTCACTCTGTGCATATTGAGGGTGGAATATGTGTGAATCATTGCAGCTACAGAGGTGATGTTGTGACCTGCATAATTTGCACTTTGTTGCATGTGAAATAAAAACTGGTTGAAGTAACAGGAGCAAAACAATAAGCAAAGTGTTCATTCATGTTTATGTTTCAAGCTGTTGTCCTTCTCTGATTTATCATCTAGTGCTCAGATGCCCTGCAGCAAGGCATTGAACTCTCTGCTGTCTGAATGTGAAGCAAAGCTGAGCTCACAGGGAAAGGAAATGTCAAAAATAAAACTCATCAAGACTGTGCCAAAATGACCAACAGGGTACAGGGAAAAAAAAGACTTGTGGAGGTCAATAACTGAGGACTGGGTGTGACAACCGAGCAGCTATGTTTGTCACTGGAAGAGAGAGAGATTTACAGAGGAGGAGGGGGAGGAGGCGGCAGCAACCGAGATGAAATGATGTGACTCATATTTTCCTTTTATCTTATTCCCTTCTCCTCTTTCTCTGTTTTTTTCCTCTCTGCAGCCAGGGTCCTCTGTCATCCATCAGGGCAGCCATCAAGAGAAGTGAGTACTCATCCTCGACCTCTTCATCAAGTCCCTCCTCTTCTTCTTTGTGTGTTTGTGACTTTGATTCCAATGCAGTGATCTCCAAAGTGGATGTTATCTGTGCAAAGTTCATATATACCCAACACATATACACAGAAGTCTAAATGAGCAACCGCACAGCCTAAAGTCCCTCTGTAAACACAGGAAGCTTCTGAAAATAAAAAAAAAATGTTACTGACGTCATTTCATAATATAAAACAACAAATAACCATAAAAATAACAAATAAAAAGTATTGAATTTAACAATCTAAAATTAAGGCCGTAAAAGTCTTGGATTTTGCTCGCAAAGTCTCCATTGTTGTCAACAAGGGTTTTAATTTTTTCTTGTCCTTTCCAGATGGATAATGATATGTTTTTAAAAGAAGCAATCATTTATTAAAAAAAAGAACCCCAAGCTGGTGCTAGAATCTAAAATACGAGTGGGTTACCCCTATTCCAGGCAATACGAATGTGAGTGTTACACTGATTCACTTATGTTATCTTTAATACTTTGTCAGTATGGTCATGAAGATAGCATTGAAGTGGCATCAAAAAGATCTTGAAAAGTCTTAAATTTATCTTGGAGAACCCCATCTTTGGAAAGTGCTTAAAAGTCAAATCCTGCTGTTAGATTTATAAGATCTTCTTGCACTGCAAAAACAGCCCAACTAGAAAGATGCCATATATTGTTTTAAGCATAATAATCTGCCAGTTTTTCTTGGCTAGAATTCTTAAAACTAGCTTATAAATCTAGTTACTTAAAGATTGTAATGGGCCCAAAAATTTAACTTACTTAAGTGCTGGACATATAGCACTTTCTGACCCTTGAAATGAGAATAACAGTCTTGTTCCTCTTCTGGGTTATTATGCAAATTATTGTTGTAGCGTGTTATTGGTGAAATGTGGCTCAGTATAACCTATAATATCTTATTAAGACAACATTTCTTAAAATGAGATTAAGTTTTGAACACAAAACTTGCTTGACAAAATTACTTTTCTTTTTAGGCAAAAATAAGACTCATTTCTTTGAAACAAGTCCTTTTTTCACTTTCTTGAAATATGAGTGTATGTGTAAACTGTCAGAGCAGAAGAAAGATGGAGAAAACAGCTTTATAGAAACCTGAGGTCCATCTGACTTGTGGCCTGGAAAAGTGTGGATTTTTAAAAATGGAAAAAATGCATTCTGACCTTTTGTGGGGTAATAAAATCCAGAATGGCAAGGAAGGCAGGAACTCCCAAGACTGGACTGTCACCACAGTCGGATGTTTAACCACTTGTTAGTCCTTTAGATTCCGCTTATATAGCTTTAAAATAGGAAAACACAGTTTTTACTATGTACAACACTTCATATATTCAATGTAAATTCTTCAGACCTAATCTTTTTTAAGGCTATCATAACAAAAATACAACAGAAATCCAGATGTCTTGGCCTAAATTTACTAAAAATCTTGACTTAGACTTGAAGGAAGCTTGTTTTTAACCCTTGAAATCTGATCTAAATGTCTCCACAAGCTGCTCAACAACAACACATGTACATATATATTCTGTAACCACTTGTGTCTATGCTTCATATACAATGTGTGATCATTAAAGGGATAGTTCGGATTATTAGAAGTGTGGTTGTAAGAGGTGCTTATCCATAGTGTATTACCTGCAGCAGACGGTCTACCACTGCCTTGACTGATTAGTTTGTTTGTGTTATTGTGTGACTGAGGTAAATCCGAACTTTCCTTTTCCTGTTTACTTTTGTTTAAAAACGGATATGTTTCAGCACAGATTTGAACTCTTGTCTGTTTCCTGTCTGTCAGCCTCCAACAGGTCAACTTCTGTCTCTGAGTCGTCCAGAGACAGGGACAGAGAACGAGACAGGGACAGAGACAGAGACAGAGACAGAAGGTAAGAGCCCACTTGACTCTTGTCATTAGATTATATTTTGCTGCAAAAATATTAAATGAATAAATAAATATTTGACTGTATCATCCTCAAACAAATATCTTGATGTTCATGTTATATGACAGTGAGGTTCCAACATCAGGTTGATTATTTGGGAGAGAGTGTTTTCATTGTCACATAATTTTATGTTGATGCTCTCAGTTAATTTGTCAAGTCAGGAAAAGAGAATATATTTAGTCAACAAACAAGCGTGATCATTTGCGTTTACAGTAAATAAGCTTCATAGAATTTACTGAGGAGCAGTTTATCATCCACTTCCTCCCTGCTCCACATTTGCACACTTGGATTATTGTTTGATTTGAACCAGTGTAAACACTTATAAACCAGACTTTAATCATTAAGCCGTTTTTTACTGTGTGTTGCCTCCATCACATTAAGGTCACTGTGTTTTATAGTGCGAGCCCAGAGCATTTGCATAGGAAAATGAAAATATACATAAGATAAAAGAATGTTTGCTCTTTGTCAGCAAATAGAGTGTGTAAAGTCCATTTCTGTTTTTGTTTTTGGTTTTATTTTGTTAATCAGTCAGTTGACAAAATTATTGATATTGTTCTGATGGTCACCACTCATTATTGACTGATATGCATTCTAAATAGTTTGATCGGTGGTCACAGACAGTCTTCCAGACCTCAGAAAGCTATACTGGAATGTCCACAAAGGTTGTTTAAAACGTGAAAGTTTCCATTTTTTGTTTTCCTTGTTGAAATACATACATTAGGCCCATCTGACATTACTGTCTTATTTTAGCATTGTTATAAATTGTATGCTAAAATCATAAAAAAAATCCTTATCCATACATAATTCTATATCATTTTTGTGTTGTCAGATTGTAAAAAATCCTTGAAATAAAAATCTTATCAGATTGTTATTGCAAAACTCAACCATATTTCTGTACAACTGGTCTCCAAGTCCCTCTGTGAATTATCAAGCTGTTTTATACTTGGTACACAATATCTTAAAGAATAATAAATAATGCTGCATGATAATAAAAAGGCTTCACATAGACCCCCAAACCAAACAGTCGATTTAAAGACGTTGTCTTGGCCTCAGGTAATTTGTGATAGTCAAACTTTAAAAAAAAACTTCATACATCATGTCCCACTCCAATAATCTTTTTTTTTTCACTTATTTCTAAGTGACAGACTTCCTGAGTGGAAAATGAGCTCAGAATAACATCATAACGTGTATCAGTACATGGATTTATCTGTTGGTGATTTCCTGTTATCGGGGCGTGTTGCTAGGCGACCGGAGATCACCATCCTGTCTGCGGAGCCACTGGCCTCCACATCCTGGTTCCCTGGAGCTTCTGGAGGATTCCCACCTCCCCCTCCTCCCCCTCCACAGATCTGGGGACCCACAATCCCTCTGGCCATACAGGTGACTGTCCGTGTGTCTCTTTATGTTCAGTATTATCTCAGTACAAGTATGGATTAAGTTCAGTTATTATTTAAAGGTCTTATTAGCGCCAATAAGGAGGTTCTGATTTTTATTGTTTGTTGTTTTTCTTTGTTTGTTCATCCGTGGACCAACATTTAGGTGCGGCAAAAACTTTTATCAAAGCAAAAGACTGCAATGATTACTTGATTAATTGGTTAGTTGGTTGAAGAAAATAAGTTGCAACTATTTTGATAATTGATTGATTGTTTCAGTCATTTTTTTGGTCATTAATGTCAGTAAACGAAAACTCTTTGGGTTTTGGACTGTTTGATGGACAAAAGAAGCAATTTGAAGACGTCTCGTTGGAAAATTGTGACAAGGATTTTACACAATTTTTTGACATTTTATAGACTAATCGATTAAGTCATTAATCTTAAAAATAACTGGCAGATTAATTGATAATGAATGATCGTTATTGCAGCCCTAGTTGTTATTAAACACTTTGCCTGCAGGTGGCGGCATAAACATCAGCAGGTTTAATAATGACCAAACAGCTCCCTCTCATGGAGAATCTGCATTCTCCTAAATTTGAATGTGTGATTTTGTGAGTGAGTTGCAAGCCAGCTCTATGAGATCTTCAGTACTGAGTAAGGAAATCATTATTTTCAAACTATCCAGAATCATGCAGTCAGTGGATGTCTGAAATGCAAGAAAATCTAATGCATTACTGTTCAACAAAATGTACAAAACAACTCAATTTTATTTTGTTTTTAGATAATTGTTTTGATAAAGTAGTCAATCATTTTGTCTATAAAATGTCAGAAAACAGTAATAATTTTGATTTCCCAGTGACAAAGGTGATGTATTAAAATACTTTGTAGATCCTCTGCTTTGAGAAGCTGGATCAGACAATTTTCATTTTTTGTATGTTTCTGTTCTTTAGCCTCCTCCGTCCTATGAGGAGGTGATCAGGGAGAAGACACAGGAGGTTCTCCTCCCTTCTTCTTCCTCCTGCTCCTCCTTATCGTCCTTATCGTCATCACGTTCAGCTCCTACAATAACCATCGCCACACAGACTGACCCGGGATCTGCCCCCGAACCCCAGGACTCGCAGGGTGAGAGGAAGAACATTTATGTATTTCTCATCGTAGTCACTTATGTAAGGGATAATATATAGTGAGCAGGGCAACACTGCAGAAAAAAACATAGCAACGGAAATAACAGACATTCGACTGCTATAATTGACCAATCACAGTTGAGTATTTAAGAAAGCCATGTAATAACTGTAGTTAAGACTAATTTGTGTGCTTGTGTGCAGTGAGAAGACCAGTGAGACCACCACGGCCACGTCTTTCTCTCCCTCCAAAACTGTCGCATGTTGATGACCTCACCATCGCCGCCAGCCAATCAACACTCACCTCCGTTGAGAGTGAGAGCGTGGTACCAAACACACACCCTGAGACGGTGACGCACGCCGCTGCTCCCTCACAGTGCTGTGACCTGCTCACTGATCTCTGTTCACCTTTGAGCTCCACATCTGGCGCTCAAACTGGCCAATGGGATCAGTCCTTTGCTGCTGTTGACACGGCAACTCCTCCTGCCACTTCCGATCACGTCCTGTTGGAGCGGCCCAGGCCACGCCCCCGCTCCAGGCTCAGTGTGCAGCCAGTCAGCAGCGAGGTCAAAGTTCAGACGTTGGTGAAACTGCGTGACGACGGTTTAGCCACGCTAGCCGCCCGCGCAGGAACCGACAACGCCAACCAGGAAGAGAGTCAGGGGAAGTACCTTCAGGAGCTGCTTGAGGCCTTCAGCGCGGACGACTGGGGCTTCCCTGAGCGCCGCAGCGACAGCAGTGGGCACAGCCAATCAGAGAGCGAGGAGGGAGAGGAGGAAGAGGAGGACATGGCGACCCTGAAAGCGAGGATACAAGCGTTTGAGCAGCAGCAGCAGCAGGTGGCTGATGGGAGCTGTGGAGACACTAACAACTTTGTAGCCACAAAGAGACCTGAACCTCGGCCACGCCCTCGTCTCCAGGGGCAACCAGCCAAATCTGCCCCTCCAACTGTCGCCCCCAAACCCAAAAACTTTTCACATGCATCCAAACCGTCCACCAAGGGATTCTGGGAAGATGGAGGGGTTTCAGACTCGGGCAGCAGTGAGGTTTTAAAAACAACTGAAGCTCCTGCTACAGACTCTAAACCTCAAACTGCTGCAGAACCACCACCCTCTGCCCCAGCTGTGGTGCCCCCACCCTGCAGAAACACCGAAAAACCCTTAGTGACACCAAAACCACAGTTTGCTCCAGAAACCCTCCAGTCTGGTACCCCTGTCCCGGCTCCCAGGCCCCCTCCACCCAAACTCATCCCTTCTGTCAGCGAGACTCCTTCCCCACCCAATCCCAAACCTCCGCCCAGACCGCCAGTCGCCCCCAGGGCCAGCGTCGGAACTCCACCCCAGGAGAAGAGCACTCCAGCCGAGCGCACCACCCCGACTCTGCCCCCGAGACCATCTGTGGAGGTCAGTGGTGGATCCCAGACGGAGACTCAGGGTGGAGGTGATGAGAGGCAGACAGCTCAAACTGGTGAGTGTTATTCAGTTATTCAGTAGTCTGTGATCTTTACTGACCCCTGCAGGCAGCTCAAAGGAACTGCAAAAACAATTTGTGTATAAAAACCCATCAGAAAGCGGCCGGAATGTGAGTTTTCACCTTAAAGTAATAAAGTTTTTGAGCTCAAAAGATGAATCAGTTATCGATCGACAAAAAGTTAAGGCTTCCAACTCCTGCATTTCCTCCAGTGAATTGCATTGTGGGAGAAGAGTGTGCACACTTAAAAATACACGTTATTTAGTCACTTCTCCAGAGTGAAGAGAACACATTACACACTCAAAACCGGATTAGAACTAATGTTAGGAATTGACCAATGTGGTTTTAACACGGTCGATACCAATACTAATTATTAGTGATAAAGGAGACAATGTAAAAATTTTAATTTTAGTGTCAAAATTTAGGATGACCATTTTAGGGATGTCACTGATTAATTATGAATCAATTACTATATTTAGATTAAAAATATATTAATTGATAATCAATCAATAGGTTGATAGACTAGAAATGTCAATAATTGTGCCTCATTTGACTTTTTTTTTTGGTCTGGCGGGGGCGTTTGATGAATAAGGAAACTTGAAGATAAAATCTGAAGAAAAAAAGCAGGGTTTTTTTTTGTATCTTATCCATTTTTAATGATAAATTGATTTTTAGTATTTTCAACTATTGGTTAGGGAAAATGCACAAAATTTGAAACCTTTAATCATTTTCTCCAACTTTATATTTCAACTCCACTACAATTTGAAGGCAAATACTGTATTTATTTGATAACTTAAGTCAGTTACTTTGCAGATCCAGACAGTTAATAAAAAATACTGTATCAATTAACTATTATTAACAATTATGATATAGATTAAGCCACCCAGCAGTATATAACGTTGTTTAATTTATAGTCAGGTGGTTCTGTGGGACTTATAGACAGAGAGGTGGCTGCATCAGTGTATTTTTCAATTAATTTATTTTATTGGCAACAGATTTTTTAAGTACTTACTTTCATAGATAAATTAGGATAATTGTAAAATTGCTGAATATCAGAGTTGGAAATCAGGCAGGTCTATAATCATCTGACCCCTATTTAGTTTATAGTATGGATATGGGCCACAGAAAATAAAATTTCACACAATGAAATCCTTCGTTGAGGGTAAATTTCTGATTAAACTCAAACTAAATGTCATCATGGTCATCACATAGTCGACCATAATTGAGGTGAGACTTTTGGAGTGTCCCGATTTAAAGCTGGACCACTGAAAACACTTCAATAAAACAATGATTCTGCATCTCAGTAGAGGCTCAGTTTGCAGTGATGCTTTACTGTTTTACCGTAGCCACTGTTACAGTCATTGTAAACAAAATAATCAGTGCAGTTGATCAACATCAACTGTTTATTCTGCCTGTAAACATCAGAAGCCAAAAACACTTCCACTTAGAGAAGATTTCACAACATTTTCCATCCTCCTTTCCTCTTTTCCGTTCTTTTTTTTTTTTTTCACTGCCCACAGATGTGTTTTTCTGTAGTGGCAGGAATTCCTGACTTACTGCCCATTTTAAACGGAGACAATTAAGACATTTAGCCGATGTCATAAGCAGAGTGACTCATAGAAAACGAGCAGGTGGAGGTTTTGTGTCTTTACACGTAGCTGTTGACAAACATGTTGACTGCTACTGGCAATAGAGACTTTAAATTTACAGGAGTCCAGAGGTGAAAAAGTAACCATCATAGGTAGGGCTGAATCAATGAGTCGATCAACGGACCAAACATTAAATGGCAAATTTAAGTAATTTTTGAGACAAAGATAACTCAAAAAACCACTTATTCCAGCTTCTTAAATGTGTACATGTACTTGTCTTGTTAGTCTTCTATGATATTTTATCCAAATATCTTTTGGCTTTTTGGGCTGTTTGTTGGACAGAAGAAGAGACGTGAACGGGTCACGTTGAGCTTTGTGAAATCACGATGGACAGGACACAAGTGATCAATCGATTAATCAAGGGAAACAATTGGTTGCAGCGATAATTGTTAGTTGATTTTAGCCTTTAGCATTTTGAACAGGTTAGACATCTGATTTTCAGTCAAATGATCCAGTATCAGTTTTTAAATCCCCAGATTGATCTTTACATCTGGGCCTTTTTTCTGTGAATATGTGCACATTTATTCTTCCGGAACCTGACCAACATTTCCTGCCTGATACAGACGTATCACAGCCATATCTATATCCGTGTTTATATCAGTATCTGCATAAATGGTGTCTGATATGCACTATATGAAAATTTTGTGTTTTTTTTAAATTTACATTACAGTAACCACTTCTGAGGGATCTTTGCAAAAAATGTGTTTTTGTATATATTCTATATTCTGTGTATTATATTCTGTATTGGCTGATGTATTGATATTGGATTTTTTTGTACTCCCTAATATCGGCATTGGCGCTAAAAATCCAGTCTCGTTCACAAAAAGGCTTTTGTTAGTGTAGAAGTTGTATAAATTATGGCTGGTTAATTAAGTTTCCAGGATAAATTCTGAGAAACATCAGTGTTTATTTGATTTAATTCAGTCTTCATGAACTGAATCAAACCTCTGAAACTTGAGCTCTTTGACATTTGCGACAGCAGAGCGCCCGCCTGTTGAGAGGCAGGCTGGATTGACCCTGCCAGGCTTCCATTACAAGGACGGCCTGTTTGCTGCCAAAGTTTCTAATACAGCTCTCAACCCACTTGATTGTAAACTTTGGCCTGTTAAACATTTAAAGTTCCTCATTCAGCTGGTGAAGTCCTGCCCCTCTGTTTCTGCTCGTGTGCAGGAAATCAGGTCATTCACTCATTCATTCAATATTTACATGAGTTTTGGAGGAAGCGTGCTGCTTCCAGCTTACACTGCTTATCTCCCAGATAACCTGAATGTGTAGCTGCTGCTGATAAGCTCTCAGTTCAGTGAAGTATTGTTTGCTGAACTTCAGACTTACTCTCAGAGCAGCTGCAGTTGTGATCATCGCAATTATTTTGTTAGATTTCAGTTATCAGCACTGTGAGGGTTTTGTAGTTACTGTACGTTTGACTGTTTTACTCACGAGGAAAGAACCAACTGATGTAATACTGACACTGGCTTCAGATTTAATTTATTTCACTTTTGATTTTATTCAGAGCCTCAGTGTGATGTTGGGCTGCAACAGTTAATTGAATATTAATCAGCAATTTAATTTATCACCATCTAGTTTGATAACTGATTAATTGGTTTGAGTAATTTGCTAAGAAAAAAGGTTCTCTGATTTCAGCTTCTTAAATATGAACAGTTATTTGTCTCTCTACTCCTCTGACAGTAAACTTAATATCTTTGAGTCACTTTGCAACATTTTTCACAATTTTCTGACATTTTAAAATAAACTATTAATCGATTAATTGGAAAATTAATTGATAGTTTTAATCACATATGAAAATAATTGTTTAGATGAAGCCCTAGTTTGATGAGTAGGGCTGCAACTAATGATTATTGTCATTATCAGTTATTTTCTAGACTAACAAAATGTCAGAACATAGTGAAAATTTGAATTACTCTCCACTGTTTACCCTGAAACCCGTCTGGGATCGATTGTGACGTCAGTTTCACTGTAAACTGACACTAAACAACAAACAAACGTCTCAGCTAACACTAAAGAAAACTGAAGGAAGGAAGTGACTCTTCTTCTCTGTTATCATCACTTCCGGAATTTATTTTGAAGGCAAACATATCTTCTGATTAAATTAAATGACAGAACCTTGAGTGTGGATAAAAACATTGTGGGCTATATATTGACGTTATATCAATATCGTCATATGACACCAGATATTGTCTCAGACTTTGGATATAGTTCTGTCATGATATTAACACTCGGCGATATGGCTTTTAAATATTCCATATTTTTAGGCTACGTATCTTGATATAGAGCTGCAACAGTTAATCGATAATTTAATTAATCGCCAACTATTTTGATAATCGATTAATATGAGAGAGAAAAAAGTCAAAATTCTCTGATATCAGTAAACTGAATAACTTAGGGTTGTGAGTAAAACCAGACATTTGAGGACATGATCCTAGGCTTTGGGAAACACTGATTGACATGTTTCATCATTTTCTGACATTTTAAAACTATTAATCGATGAATCTAGAAAATAATTGACCCATTAATTGACTGTGAAAGTAATCCTTAGTTGCAGCGCTGTCTTGATATACAATCTCAAAAAAATCGTAATTTTTCACCCTCCATCCACTCGAGTTCGCTCATTTGCCGCATGTTAGAAAGTGGTGTTGTTTTGGCTGTCCCATTATCAAACGCAGACATTTTGAGCCCTTTATGCACACTTTCTGCCAGTCCACATTTTCTGCAGACTTTGCCTGAGGAAATTACCCACAGTTCAAAACATTGTGATATTAGCACTCCCCAACACATGCAAACTCCTGTAAAGACTTTGATTTTTTTCACGTCTAAGTCAAACTAAATCGTGTGAGTCAGACACTTGAGGTCAGGCGGCACCAGTAATACATCTTCTGATTTTTGTTGTTGTTTCAGTGAAAGCAGGAAGTAATCGTCCAGACGTCCCACCAAACCAGCAGCCCTGACCTCACCACGCAGAGCCAGCGGTAAGAGAGAATGTGTGTGTATAAGCTGGTGTAGTGTTAGTACAAAGGAGTGTTTGAGAGCTTAGAGGCACAAATCTTGCTCATTCATTAAATTGCAAAAATATGCAAACATGTGGAGAGATTTTACATGGTTTGTGTGTGTGCTTATATATCAGTCTGTGTGTGTGTGTGTGTGTTGTGCGTGCAGCAGTAGAGAGCAGGGGTTTGGAGGGAGGCGGGGTTTACATTATTCAATCCAAACACTGTGAAAGAAAAATGCTGTGATTGTGTGAGAAGAAAAAAGCCCTCACTGTTGTTCATGCTGAGTGAGTTTGATTTGTCAGAACTGTGTGTGTGCTGCCAGCTGTATGTTGCTCGCTGTGTCCGTGTGATTGGTCAACTTGACAGAGAATTACCATTATGCAACCAGGCATGAACTTGTGTAAACCAGGAAGCAAGTTAAGAGTGTTTACTTCTAGTTTATACACTTCAAAGGTCCTAACCCTCTGAGAAAACTTTCCGGTCAGTACACTCAGTTGTGTAACGGTTGTAATAGCAGCCAGAAAAACATTTTCTACCAAGGAAACAATATGGCTCTGATTACATCTGGTATTAACCTGCGTCTTGGGTGATCCGATCACAAGTGGACAACTCTGAGTATAGGTGTGAATTAGGGCTGCACGATTTGGTTAAAAAGTCAATGAAATTGTGGATTGCGATATGCTATACAGTTAGTGGGAATGATCATTTTTTGCATCATAATTTTCATTTTTACTGAAAAAAATTTGTTGGTGTCAAACATCTTTTGTTGCTTCTGGAAAAAATTAATGTGATTTGATTGTGGTTCTGCAATTTGGATATTGCACTTAGCTTATTGCGGTTGTGATAATATTGCAGTTAATGTTGCAGCCCTAGTGTGAATGAAGATGTATTGACATCCAGTCGGAGATGGCCTGGGCTGCATGTGACCACATTCTTTTAGCAGTGTGTGCGTAGTGTTGTCACAATTCTGGTATTTCTAACTTCAGTACAATAGCTTGAAAAATATATCTGATATTCAATACAATTTTTGGTACCATAGGAAAAAAATTGACATGGAGAACATAAAATTTTAGATTTTTACTAAAAGTTATTTATAACGAGGCTATAACATGACATAGAGAAACCTAACCCTTTAAAAATTATTAGTTTATTTGCTTTAGATCAGGCCTTTAAAAATAACTAAATTATCTTATTATTTAATCTCAGAAATCAAGTTAAGTTACTAGTCCTGTGTGTGAAACACAACAGCATCATAGTCACAGGAGGCGGAGATATGTGGCCACTGCAGCAGTGTGTGTGTGTCAACTTGTTGGAGAGAAGAGAGAGCGCGAACGCACAGCTAGTACTGGTGTATCGATATTCCATAAAAGGAGTATTGAAGGTATATTGAGTATTTATATGTATCAGTAAATGGATATTTCTGACAACACTAGTGTACACGAATGTGTCCTGGGCCCTTTGCATAAGTGGAATTACATACTAATTTGTGCTCCAACCGCATCATATGTCCATGTGCAAAACAACAAGAAAAACCTACAACAACGGGAAAAATTGATTCTTGTAGATGGAGTACACATGAAAGGCTCTGCTTCAACTCTTGATGATTTTGCTGATGGACAGATAGTTTTACCCGCTGCTAAATTGACTGTTAACTCTGCTAACTGTAGCTGCTGTTGGTTAGTTAGCTTAGTTAGCAGTTCGGAGCACAGGGGAGCACTGTTGTTCACACTGCTAACACAGGAGCTTAGCGCAGCAAAACAAGAAAATATTTTCTCCATTTTCCATTAATATCAGATGTAAACAGGACCCATGAAAATAATAATAATAAGAAGAACTTTATTTATATAGCACATAACACAGATTGAAAAAACAATTACAGAAGATTTAAAAATATTTCTAATAAATTAGCAATAAAAAAACATGATACAATAAAACATGGCAGAGTTACCTCAAATTAAAAGCCTAGAGTCTAAAGGGAGTTTGCTGTTCTAAGATCTGAAGGGAGGATGCTCCACAGTTAAGAGCCAGAAAAACATAAGTTTTCTATCTGTGCAATAGTTACCTTGAATTTGGCATAATCTGTGTATGCTGCTTCTTTTATCATCACTTGCTGTTGTACTTGGGACAACAGGACAGTGTCTTCAAACAAAAGTAGGTCATCAGAATCAGTATGTCATTTACCCACTTAGTTATTCCATCTATTTGTGCTGTGATCCTATTTAAAAAGCTAAAATAGGAGCACAGTGGAGATAAAAAGCCCTGAAGTGTGTCTTATAATATCTAAACGTTTGATTTAGTTGCAGTCTCGCCTCTATTTCAGATGTGAATGCCCCCAATGCCCTGTAAACACTTCATTGTTCACTGTGTGCCTGCAGCTGAATGCACACTCACTGTACAGAAACACAGAGGTGCTTCTGTTAGCCTAACATGCTAACTGGTTGCTAAGGAAAAGCTGGTCTGAATCTATACATATTTTGTTAATTCATCTGTGTACAACATCATGGAATGCATTTTTTAAGCATTTTGTTACCTGCCCTTTTAGACAATCATTATATTAAAATGAGTGTGTTATATGAAAAATGTAATCTGACATCTGCTCTCCACCTCCAGCTCCAAATCTGGCTCCCAAACCCACTGCAGTCTCATCAGGGCCTCCCGATCCAAACCCTATTCCGTCCAAACCTACGGCTGCTGCCCCGGCCACGGCCCCCAAACCTTCAGGACCGACCACGGCTGTGAAACCCCCAACTCCTGCTCCAGCGCCGGCCCTGAGGAAAGGCCCAGTTATCCCAGCTAAACCAGAAACCACCAGCACTGCAAACCCAAACTCCTCAGACCCTGCACTCCCCCCACGGTACTAAAGAGATTCACTGAAAAGGACCCACAGTGTCCAGACATTGACCCATACAGCTGAGAATGCCTGTTAATTAAATTGGAATTATGCTGCTCAGTATTGAATCTCAGTTTCTGCAGACTGCTGTCACTCTGGAATGACAAGAATGTGCTCGGTCTTTATTTCAGATTACACTGCTGTGATAGTTGCAGTTTCTCAGTGTTGGTATTCGAATAGTTTGGTGAAATAATTGCTAAGTTACAGCCAGCTGGCTAACCTTAGCGTAACTGAAGTTAGAGTTAGCTGGTCGCCCCTGCGCTTGGTTAGTAGATAGCAAAAGTTACTTATACGCCTTTGGTTGTACTGTTACATCTGTACTGTTGGCTAAAATCTGAAAATGTGCAAGTGCAACATTGTACAAAGAAATGCCTTGAATTATAATGTTGAATGCAGCTGTGTGAGCCACAGCTGTGTGCACTGCACTCATTTTTCACCAGGTTTTGCAGCACAAGTTCAAATAAATTGAGCTTTTGCTCCCAAATACACTGACCTTTAAGAAGTGGAAGTTATAATGCCAGTTTCTATCAAGAGAAGAATGAAGGAGAATTTAATTATGTGTGTCTCAATTTTGGAGTCATGTAACTCCAGTTAGGGACTTGAATAAAAAACTTTACCAGTTTTGAATTTTTTCATAGAATACAGAATTAATTAGAAAATCATGACTCATTCTCTACTTTTCTTTTCAGGCCTTCAAGTGTGAAGCTCCTCCCCCTTCGTCCTCCACCAATCAAATCCACCCCTGGGCGACCACCTCCTCCAGCCATCAACTCAAACACTTCAGCCAACCAGACGGCTCCTTCTCCTTCCAAAACTGGCCCCGCCCCCTCCGTTTCCCAGCCAGCCAGTCTTCACCCTCACAAACCACGCCATCCCCTTCTTCTGTATCAGCCAATCAGACGCAGTCCCAAAAGGCACCAAAGAAAGGACCACCTCTGCCCCCCCGCCCTAAACCTGGACACCCTCTCTTTAACAGCTACGTGGTATGAACACACACACACACATACGCACTCAAATGTGCGCACGCAAACACACAAACACTGTCACAGATTTGAGTTGTGTCATTTCTTAAAACTTTCATCTCTCAGAAACAGGAAGTCCTGATCGTCCTGGACGACCCGAGCCCCCCTGTCCCCACAGAGCCTCTGTCAGGTGAAGGGAGGAGTCAAACCGCTGTCACTCCACTCATCAACCCGTCTCTGTGTCTCCTGGATCTGGACACCCAACCAGACCCTGTTCCAGATCAGGACAGCCAATCAAAACCAGCCTTGGAGGGTCTCAGCCTGTCAGACTCCCAGGTATTAGAAGACAAGCTAACTGAAGTTTTTAAACCTTAATGTTTCCTCCTTTTTAGTTACGAAGAGTTTTTACAACTGTGGAGTTTCCTTTAAATTTTGAAAATTGTCTCAGATTAGGGCGGGTTTTAATAAATACTTAACAAATACAGTCTGAAGTGTCAAAAACTGTCAAGTAGTGCAAGCTTTCATAAATTGTTTAGATTCACAGCCTTGTTTATTTATTCTTTGATCAGATGATTTGAAGCTATAATATCTATTTTCCACATTAAAATGTCAAAACACAATACATTGTGTTCTATATTTTGTTGATTTGTGTACTTAGATTATCCAAAATATTCTAACAGTGTTCAAACCAGAGAAATCTGTAATTTATCAAGGTGAAGGTGCGTTTCATTTAGTTGCCTGTTGCTATAACATCCTGGGAAATACGGGATATGTCAGATATCGAGGAAGCGAGTCAGCAAACATGCCTAAACATAATGTGAATAAAACTTTAGTATGACCTTGTCCAACATGTTTTTTTTTTGCCCGAGTCAGTTCAGATGGATTTCATTGGCGTTGGTGGTTGTTGTAACAATCAAGACAACAACTCCATGATCCCACACTACTTCATGACAGCATCAACGTCTTTTTTTGATTATTGTTTTGATGTGAGAGACCCCTAGCAACAGAAATGTGCCTATTTTAGACAGATTTATTCTGGCAAAGGTCCTATTTTGTGTTTAGAAATATTAAACATTCCAGAATTTTGTAGAAAAACATATTTACATTACTGAAAGATATATAGAATATAACACCTCATAATAATCTTGTTTTTGCTGACATCAAGTGGTTTTAACCGTGAGTGATGTGTAGGTGTTCTCCGGGACACTTGGCATCACTGCTGGGTGGTCTAGCTAAATAATCTGACCTCATATTCAGCATTTTCATGATTATCAGAATCAGTCGATATTTTTATCTGAGTGCTGTAAGATTAATGAATTTTAAAATCACTGCTTTGGCTCTGATGCAGCTGCTTCTTTTTGTTGAATGTTGAAAAGTTATTTTGTAATTAGACATTTGCTTAAAGGCATTTCAATTAAGTTTATGTTTTGGAGTTTGTGTTATTATTAATTTTTGGGGCCAAGATGTTCATTTTTACTGCTAATGTACTCTATACAGGTATGAGTTTCCTAGAGTACTTATAATCGCTGTCAGTCCTGTAAAAAACATATTGGTTGATCTTTAGTTTCATCATTACTCTTTAAAATAAATATTGAAAAAATTATCATTTGAAACTCAGGTATCCAGCTGTAATCTCAAACATTAAATCCATAGCTAGCTAAAGCAGATCTTCTTTTAGAGCTCTAAATGTGTTTCCCACAATCAACTTTTTATTGTACAGGAAATAAGTTGACATTGGTTTTTTCTTCTTTTGTCATTTAGTCGATTCTGCCTGTGCAGCCGACTGAGCAGAAGGAACAACCAGACCCTCCTCCTGTCAGGTCAGACACACACCATCAGAAACTATGAACCAAACTTAAAACTCAAGACTAACTATTTTAGAAGATCAGGTGTGTTCTTCATGCATTTCATTTTATGTGTATTTCTTGATCTGTGCGTGTGTTTGTGCAGCGGTCCTCGGTGCGTCGCCTTGTTTGATTACGAAGGAGAAGAGAATGACGAGCTCACCTTCTCCCAGGGTGATGTCATCGCCCTCCTGGAGCTCATTGGGCAAGAGTGGGGGCGGGGCCAGATCCACGGACGAATCGGAATATTCCCCTTGAACTTCACCGAGGTGGTGGAACCGCCCTCGCAGCCAGTGTCGTCACCAGGTGAACCTGCAAAACCAGCACCAACAGATACCACGGTGACAGAAAGTAACGGTGAGCCGAAAGGACCATCTTACATTTGTTTGTCTTCTCGTCTGAAAACCATCTGTTCTTGAACACATGTTCAAGCTTTCTTCATTATACAACTGTGGCCTCAAATCACTGAGAATTCTGCTTTTCCAGGACCCGTCTGAAGTTGTTTTCTGGCATGATCATCTCAGTTGAGAAGAATTTTTAATTGTCAGACTCTCAAAGGAAACTTGTTGAACTACATTCTCTAGAAGAGCTGTTTGTCCTTCATCAAGTTTTTCATTAAACCTGTCACAGTTTTATGTTCAAGCAAGAATGCCCTTTCCTTCCCTGCACAACTTATAACTTTCTTCCTGTGTACAAAGCTTTTACCCATTCTTCCTCATTTTCTTTCTAGTTTCACGTTTCTTCACTTTTCTGATGATGATCTGAAAAATAAAAGCCTCTGCGTGCATCAGTTTGAAGTAGAAACAGGATGTGAAATATGGATTTTTTTTTAGCTGATACCAAAAATGGATAATTACCTGCTTCTCTTGGCTGATACAGATTAATTAATGATAATTTCCCATTTTTGTATTTTAAAAAGAATTTTGTATAACTTTTAGTTTATGCACATCTGAGCATAAGAGGATGATTTAATATTCCAAATCTAACTCACATCACTATCACGACTAGCCCACGGTGATACATCACCTTTTCTTTTAACACTCAATAGGTGTTTGGGAACTAAGGAGATTAAATGTTGAAATTTTGAAAGTGAAATTCTTTCCCATTCTTGCTTGATATGCGACTTCAGGTGCTCAACAGTCCGGGGTCTCTGTTGTTGTATTTTATGCTTCATAATGCACAGTGAGACAGGTCTGGACTGTAGGCAGGCCAGTCTAGCACCTGAACTCTTTGTCTTCTTTTAAGTAAAAATTTATCATAAAAATGTACAAAAATACTTTTAAGACTTAAAGAACATTTTGCCTAAGAGTTCAAATTAAATGTTTTGACATATTCTGTCAAATCAGATATAAATATAGTTGATATTTATTGGCTATAATTTAATTATTGAAATAGTAAATATGGTAAATTTCTCAATATTTGATATTTATCTTGCATCCTAAGCTAAAGCAGATTCATTTCTTTTCCCACCTTTATATTTGAATGTAATGGTAGTTTTCTTTTATTCACAACAGCACCAAAGACGTCACAGGACCCAGACTCAGAGGTTAGTGTGTGTGTACAAGTGTCTGTGTGTGGTTATACTGTTTTAATAAGTTATCTAAGGGTGTCACTAATCATAATGATTTGATGATTTAAACATTCTATTAGCACTGACAGTAATGCCATTGTTAGACTATGAAGTATTGATTTGGAAAGATTAACAGATCATTGGTTTTATGCCCAGACAACTGTTATTTACATTTTCAAATTCTTCATTAAAAATATAGTCTGTATGGTATCAAGTGTGATAGAACAGTCAGGAAGCTATGCTGTGTCATCTTTGCAAGTGCTGGACACTGCAAGTACGCAGGGGCAATTTTATTTAGCGTGACGTTTTGAGCTCTAAAACGGCACGGGAGCTCTTTTGGTGTGAGGATCGCTTTCTTCCTTTTCATGCTTTTGATACTTTGTGATCCAGCACCTAAATCAGTGGGCCTCGGGGATGTGATGTCCTATTTTTATCATACTTTTGGTCAAGAGCACTGACAGGAGAATTTAACCTAATATACACGTTTTTGAACATCAGACAGCATTGATGCAGTTATTTTCTAAAGTTTTTTTTAATTGAAGAAAACAAGAGAAAGGGTAAACTCTTGTTTTTAAATATTGCACAATATACAACATAGCTCTACTTTGTACATGTTCAACATGTTGCAGATTTCCTTCTTATTGCATATTCTGTGAATTATTTTAGGCTAATTTATCATCAGATTTTTCCTTTAGAAGTTGTACTGATAGGTTTTTTTAATTGTGCAGACAAAGGAGTGGGCTGTGGCTCTGTTTGACTTCCCTGGTCAGACTGCAGACGATCTGTCCTTCCACAAGGGGGCGCTTATCCAGGTGTTAGAGCACATTGATGCTGAGTGGAGGAGAGGACGACTGGAGGGGAAGGAGGGACTCTACCCCGCTGCCTTCACACAGTCTTGCCATGGTACAACACACACACACACACACACACACACACACACATACACACACAACACTCCCGAGTAGTCAATAGAAATCCCAACAAAAATTACAAATCCCAAATTTCCCTATTTGCGTTTTAAGCATTGGTTTCTGTGTTAATTTAGGAAATAACACTTCCTCTTCCTGATTCCAGCTCAGCCAATCTCAGACCAGCAGACAGCAGCTAAAGGCGTGGCCAAGTTTGACTTCGCAGCAGAGAGCGAGGATGAGCTCACATTGAAGGTGTGTGTGTCCGAGATTAATTGTACTGCATGTTTGTGTCACCCTGTGTTACCCTGCGTATTTTTCACCCTAGACCTATTTTTCTATTTTTTGTGTTTAAGTGACTAATGGGGACAACAGTTTTTGAGGTCCAGTATTGAGGAATACTGCTGCAACTGACGAAACAGGCTGCAGTGTAATCCTTATGGAGAGTTGCATGTTGTCAAAGTACTTTCATTAAAAGTGCTTGTTTTTAAGATTAACACAAGCTTAAATGTTTTTGTCTTTTACTAACAAATCTGCTCTTTTTGTTCCCTCTCTCTGCAGGTTGGTGACATCATAACGCAGGTGGAGTCTGTGGATGAGCAGTGGATTTTGGGAGTTGTAGGCGGGAAGCGTGGGATTGTGCCTAAAAAACTACATTTCACTTCTCTGACGAGGAAATCCTGAAACAGCCGACAGGAAAAGCTAGAAACTGACTCTGTAAACAGGTCGGTGGGTTGGTTTTTGAACTGGTGATGCCCGCCACCTCTTGACACTACAGAGAGTTTTCCTGTCGGTTGCAATCATGTGGACACGCACGTGAATTCTGGTCCAGTGTTTCAGAGTTTTTCCAAAATTTGTTTTTTGATGAAATGAAAGCAGCCGGCTGAGTTTTTATTGGTGACTAAATCTGAGAAATGGGCACTGTGAAGTGTCTCTTTGCTTGACAACCCTGACCTAACGTCGTCCTGGCAACTGGGACCTCGCTTTGCTCACTGTTGTCATGACGACCAAGAAGGGGAGGGACCTGCGCTGCCTTAATGACAGAGTAAAACTGATGTTACACCATTAATTTTCATCTCTGTGTCATCCTGGTGTGTTGCAATTTCTTCCTCTGTTCTCTGGATTTGACTTTTCTCTTTTGTCCTGACCGGCCAGTGGATTCTCCAAAAATCCAAACCTGAAGTCCTGCACATATGTAAACAGTTCAGATCGATGGAAAATGATGGAAAAAAAATATGATCAAACATGGCTGACATCTGCTTTAAAGAGCCACTTCAACTTTACTTTAACATAGAATTTTATTGTTTTATTATGTGTCAGGATACATTTTCAGAATCAGGCCAGCCTTCAGTATTTGAACTGAAAGCTTCAGCTCATAAGGTTTAGAGAGAAGACTGATTCACTTCATTTAGCTCAGTTAAAACTTACATTTATCTTTAACACAGTGCACCAATGAATAACATTCTCATCTTGAGGCCGAGGATATTAGAAAACTGAATAAAGTGGAGCTTTAAGCTGATCAGCTGCTGGGACTGGGGATTGGAGCAGTAACAAGAGACAGAAAGACAGCAGAGAGACAGACAGTGAGGTGAGTGTGAGCTGTAGGCAGGATGTCGGTTGTCTACTGAAGCTTCCTGACAGGAGACGCCAACTGTGGTTTTGTGCTGTTGTGGCATAGTTTTCCTAAACAGTAAATGTTTTTAACTCGTAGTGCTGAAATTGTCACTTTTGATTCCGAAGATTATAGGACATCGGGCCTCATGCATGAATGTTTTCTTACTTTGATTTTATATTTGTTCTTAAATAAAGCAGTGGGAGGAACATATGAAAAGCCTATGATTCATGGAGCGTGTGCTGACAACCAAGTTTGTTTCTTACCCACCTGAGTATGTTGAGAATGACTTGCGTTTGATCTTAAATTGGATGCACGTGCCAGAAAGTTTGCAATTAGCATATGAAAAGGCCACAAAAAAATCATGTAAGGCCAGCAGAGTTCAGTGCCTTGTGCAAACCACAAAGCAACAAGCCAGGAAATGATGCTGAAGGATGGACATGGAGGACCACATTGCAGCTTCTGTTAACAGACATGGAGGATCACATTGCAGTTTCATTATAGTGATTTTGAGATGTTTCTCTATCGTGGAGGTGCTGGTCAGCCAGGTCGTTTTTGTCTCTTGTCTAAGTTGAGGCTCCAGAATGCGACACAGGTTTTGAAGAATCTGTCTCATAACCTAATCATCTTTAAGTGTAAACTTTAAAAACTTGTGTTTAATGTTTAAATAGCTTGATAACATTTTTCCTCTGTTTTCATGAGAAATACTTTTTCTCCGTCATTATTAATATTTCACAGCACAAAGGGCAAGATGACTTTTGTGTGTACTGGCTTATGTGTGGTTTAGGGCAAATTTTGTTTTTTACCTAAGAACAAACAGGAAATACGGAAGTATTGATGAGCGCCACAAAACTTCCTAAGTTGTTTGCATGAACAATGTAAGATCAAATCTTTGCATACGAACAATTCATGCATGAGGCCCATTGTCTGTTTAGTTAACATTAAAGCTGCAGTAGGAAATTTGAACATGCACAGTTGAAAACCTTACACCTCTTTCTCAGCTTCCTCGTTTCACTCTGCTAAGCCCCTCCCACCAAATGACACGCCAAACATGCATCCACATTTTGCTTGAAAAATTAGAACATCAACATTTTCAGCGGTTGTAATGAGCAGATTAATGTACATTTTGCTCAGCTAGTTATGCCTGACTCAGAGGTAAGAAAGACATGTAGAGCCCAGATGATCCTTGTTTGCACAGAGTCACTGTGATTGGTTAGTTACACGCTAGCTATCCTTGATAAGTTGTTTGATTCAGACTGGGTCCAGTTTTTTGAAAAACTAAATATAAAGGGGCATGCGCTCACAGATGCACTTTTTCTTTAAAGAAATCTTTCCATTAAATATTGTTAGTGACACACAATGGTCAAAATGAGTTATGTCAACCAAAATTTTAATAAAAAATATTGCCTACTGCAGCTTTAACCGTCAGAATGTTTTGCTTTGACACTGTAGGTACCTGTAGCTATTTATAATTTTGTTGTTGTTGTTGCACATGTTTTCACTGATAAATTCTTTTCTAAATGTTTTACATTCCCTAAGTGTTGAAGCTTAAACCGGATCATTTTACATAGAGAACACTAAGGCTGGTTTTTGTCTGTTATCTATAAATTGATTTTACATTACTGCCGACCATTTTCTAAAGCCTTTTCCAACTTTGCAAACATATACGCGGTGAGGTGCAGGGCACTGAAGAACTTTGTCATTATTTTGAGAAGGTTCCTCATTATAATGACTGACAAGATCTTTTATTACATCACAAAATAGCAAGAGGGTTTGGTGAAAAAGTCACAATGAAAGAGAGGAGTTCTGCGGTGTGGTTAAAGTATGGTGCATTTTGGAAAATGGTGAACTGTAATGTAAAGATTTGTATTTAACAGATTTAAACGTGCAACCAAAACTTGACACTAAGAGCGAGCAGCTCAGTAAAACCAAACAAGAACACATAAATAAAAAAACAGTCATGGAGCTCAGTTGCACACCACAAACTTGGAACTTGTTGATTGTTGGATTGTTTATTTTGAAATTAAAGATGTTACATATCAAAAATAAGCTTTACAAACCTTAAAAATAACATTTGGTACTTAAAGATATCATCATAAAACATGTTTGTAGCTTATAATAGTTTGATCTTAAAGTTATATAAATACATACAGAGTGAACCAGAAACTGCTATGATGACGGTTTGCTGGTGAAGGCTGGAAGTTGTGACATTCAGGAAGTTAAAACTTTGGTTCGTGTTTGATTTTTCCTGCAGTCAAACAGCACTTTGAAGCAGTGTTTCATCATGCTGTCACAACATTATTAGACTGAACGTTTTCTCTCATCACGGTGCGGCTCTTAAAGTCTTAAAGCTAAAGCTGTCATTTTAAATATGTACTGTACGTCCATCTCTTCCATCTTTTCTCTCCAGTGTTCTCTCAAAATATTTCCTGTGTTAAAACACTACATCTCAAAAGCAGCATCTCTCGTTTTCAGACTGAATATACGAATCATATTAATCAACTGAATCTGTTATTTCTGTTTTATTAAAGATTAAAACATGGAGTATTTTCTCTAAATGTGCAGTCATGTGCAAATTAATAATGATGATGAGTTTATTTTATTAAATTTATATTTCTACTCATTTGACAAGTGAAGGTCCACATGACAGCCTCTCATTCCTGCCATTTCTGTTCCTTTGTCTTGTTTTAAGTGTTTTAAGAGAGCCACATTTTACAAACAACACATCTGTAGTTATTAGAGCTGCAACAATTAATCAATTAGTTGTCGCCAACTATGTTGATAATTTGAGGGGTTTTTTTTTTAGAAAAAATAGAAATCCCGTTTCACTGGGAAATATGTCAAGATACGGAAGCTTGATACTCTCAAAAGGCTTTTTCATCATAAAATGCTTATTTTAAGTAAACCACAGTGGACTAAAGAGTAAACAGTAACCAGTTTTAGTAACAGTCAGTATTTAGAAAAGTTTTTCATCCTTCAAATTTCTGTTTTTGTGTGTTATAGCATCAGGGTTAAAATTAATTGAGGTTTTTTTTCCCCCTAATTTTGACAGCAGGCATTATCACAACTAATTTGGTGGCAACTTGTTAAAGAGAAAATGTTACATGTGGCATCTTTAATCTGTTAGACTGTTTGTACAAATGTTGACTGTAACACTAATATTTGTATGTGAGGGAGAAAGACACACAATGAAAGAGATTCATGAACTGTTTTGTACAAGATATTTTATGTATAACCAAACATTCCAACTTTTTAATACAAATAAAACTTTGAGACATTTCAACAATAGTTTTATTTTATTTTGTTTTGTATTAGTTGGTGCACTTTTTCATCAGAGGTTGGAGCATGGACATACTGTCCAACTGAATTAGTTAAAAGTCCAGATGTCTTGTCCCTTCCTACTTTGAACATGAGCTCAAGCAGTGTTAAAAAAAGAGATTTTTTTACCCTGTGTCTGAACTTTCAGGCTGCATTTAGATTCCACCTCCTTTTTTTGTGATAGATACTGTACAACAGTGGTTCTCAAACATTGTTCAATAATGTAGTCCTTGACAAGTGAAAAACATTCTTGGTAGGAAAAAAAGGACCTGTCTTAAAGGTACAAATACAGAGCAGCGTGATCAGTGTCTGATTTAATAAACAGCTTTATTAAATTGCTCTTTTTTGTGCCTTCTTTTTCACCTCTTTCCTGATGTTTTATTGTAACTGTATTGCTGCTACATTTCAACCACAAATATTGACTTTCGTTTGTCATTCAGTATTGAAAATGGCTTCCTGCTCACAGTGAACATGACTGTTTGTTGCTTTCGTCCTCTGTGAGGTTTTACGGCAGTCATGAGTTGAATGATTGCATTGAAAACAGGAATGTGTAGAATTTGTTCTTTCAAACTTAACTTTACATAGTTTTATGTAACTTCTTGTAGTATAAATATTTGATGAATTATGCATCTTTTTAAATTAACCTTTTGAAAAATCTCATGTACCCCATGCAGTACTTAAAAGTACCCCTAGGTGTAGTAATACACCCATTTGAGAAACACTGATGTACAACACAACACACAAGACAACAATTTGATGAGTGGAGTATTTGTTCAGCCTGACAGGAAGCTCTGCCTGCCAGAATATGTTCAGGGCAAAATCAAAATCTGATCTCCACTTTATAGACGGTGTTACTGTATAAAATAATCTAACTAAAAATATCTACAGTTTGATGTAGGGTGACAGTGTTTAATCAAAGCATATTCCAGCTGAAAATTGGTAAAGTTGCATTTCATAGTATTTGTTTTGTATTTTTCATACTTAAATATTTTGTTGTTGAATGAGACTAAAGATAAACACATTCTGATTCAGAAAATCACAGGCACAAATTTATCATTATTATTATTATTTTAAATGTATTTATTTGAAGAAATAAATCAGGTTACCAAAATTTATCACATGATAAATGTTCACTAAAAAGTCATCTTCAGAAGACATACTTCTGATGCTGTACATATTAAAGGTATCCAATAACAGAAAATGTTCTTGTTACTTCTTCTGAACTTGCTAATTAACAGTCACATCAATAAAACCTGCTCTAAACCATTATCATTGCATTCAGAGGACTAGACAATATTCTGTAATTATCTTAGTTGTCATACACAGAAAATATAAGTTTAACAATCATACAAATTACTGACAATCAACTTTACACACCACCTCTTGAATAAGTCTGTCCTGTCACTTGAGCTGTGACAAATCTGGTGTGTCACCCTAGAAAACATTAAAACAAAATCCATTTTGATCATGATCAGACATACACACACAAGAGGCCCAGTAACCACAGACGCCATGAAAAAAACATCACACTAAATTGTTCCTGTAAGACTAAACTTCACTCACTTGTGAACTACAACTGCATTCATGTCCTGCAGAAGTTACAATACCTGTCCTTGATATTAACCTGTTCTCTTCCTCTTTGATAACTACTTGAGTTTGCAAAACTCAGCAGTGTCTCCATTAGAAGCAGAAACAAAAAGTCCAGCATAGAGCGGCTGAGTGAATGTGGTCTGGACTCTGTGGAGGAGAGTCATAGTTTCAGAGACGCTGTAGAAAGACAGAATACCTGCACTGTGATCCAGGTACACTCCTATCCTGGAGGATTTAGGGCCTGAGATGCATGTTGGGTGCTTGTCATGTCTGAAGAGATTACAATCAGTATATAGGATCCAAGAATTCTCATTAAATCCAAATACATGTGCATCATAATCTCCTGATCTGCAAATATTCTTATAAGCGACTGCTATGCCAATGTTCTTGCTCATCTCCACCTCCCAGTAACAACATCCAGTCAGTCTCTCTTTACTCAAGACCTGAGGTATGTGAATGAACCTGTCTGGATGATCAGAATAAGGTGTATTTCTGTCATTATATGTTATTTTTTCTGTTCCCCTCTGATAAAACCAGAAATGTGTTTGCTGTGTTTGGATCCAGTGTGATTTGACGTGAATATTGTAAGAACTCATCTCTGGTCGTGGGCTCTGCCAAAGACCACTTCTCAGTAAGAATGGCCTGCATTTTATCTCTGGCTTTGGTCACAGCTGCCATCAAGTCCTCAAAGTACTGCAGGTGATTGATTTTTGGTCTTGGTGAGTCTGTAGACTTGGTAAGTTGTGATAGTGATGGGTAATTGAGAAGAAACTGGGTGTGGTCCTCTGTGCGTGAGAGCAGCTCCAGCTCTGCGTCTTTCTTCTTGAGCTCAGCGATCTCCTTGTTCAGTTTTTCTTGAAGCTCTTTATCCCGACTCACCTCACTTTCTTGACAGGATCTGATCTGCTGCTTCACATCAGAGCTTCTCTTCTCGATGACACGGATCAAC
This sequence comes from Lutjanus argentimaculatus, assembly GCA_034769285.1. Taxonomy (NCBI): domain Eukaryota; kingdom Metazoa; phylum Chordata; class Actinopteri; order Lutjaniformes; family Lutjanidae; genus Lutjanus; species Lutjanus argentimaculatus. The sequence goes on along the minus strand of JAWZSL010000101.1, from coordinate 417,481 downwards.
TCAGTAAAAATCTTCTCACTGTCCTCCACTGCTTTATCAGCAGAGCGATTGATGGTCTCCATCTCTTGCTGAAGAACCTTCACATCTTTCTCTCTGTCCTGGATTCTCTGCTGGAGTTTTTGTCGACTTTCACTGAGCTCCTTCTGCTTCTCTGCTCTTTCTGTTGCAGCTGAGACTGTGTTGTGGCCTTTATGTTCATCCATAGAACAGAGAACACAGATACACTGCTGATCAGTGCGACAGAACATCTTCATCACCTCGTCATGACGGGAGCAGATGGTGTCCTGAAGCTTCTCACAGGGGTCCACCAGCTTATGTTTCTTTAATGGAGCTGCATCATAGTGAGGCTGGAGGTGTTGCTCACAGTAAGAAGCCAGACAAACCAGACAGGACTTGAGGGCTTTCAGTTTTCTCCCAGTACACACATCACAGGCCACATCTTCAGGTCCAGCATAGCAGTGATCAGCAGGAGGAGTTTGGAGTCCAGTCTTCTTCAGTTCCTCCACCAACTCTGCCAACATGGTGTTTTTTCACCAGGACAGGCCTCGGTGTGAATGTCTGCCTACACTGAGGACAGCTGTAGATTTTCTTCTTATCTTCTTCATCCCAGAAAGTTTTAATACAGCTCATGCAGTGGTTGTGTCCACAGGGAATAGTCACCGGATCCTTCAGTAGATCCAGACAGATAGAACAGCTGAATTTCACCTTGTCTGCCTGATTTTCTCGCTGCGCCATTTCACCTCTCAACAACAGAGAATGTCTCAACAGTTTCACTTTCCTCACAGCAAATAAAAGCATCACACCGGGAACCAAGCCTTCTTTTCTTCCTCGTTTGCATGTGATCGACAGTGAAGTGGTCTGTGCCTCTGGTAGCTCACAGAAAGGGGCGGGAACCAGGAAATATGCAGTCAGAGTTCATCTCTGTGTGTTGAGTAAAGTGAGGGTTAACAGTCTCTGTTTCACACAAGGAAATGGAGCAGCTTGAACCATGACTACATTTATAACCTGTCTTTACGTGTTTGTAGGTGGTTTGAACTTTGACAGAGTTCAGCTGTCCTCTGCAGGTTTTTTATCTGTGGTTTTCTGTTGATATATTGACTTAGACAAGCCTGTGAATATGTCTAATCATAATTGAGATTGCTCTTCATTTTTTCATACTATTGTTTCCAACAAATAAGAAATGAAAAGATTTGGCTTTTTGTATTGGATCCAGTAAAATTTTAAGACAATATTAAAAATGTTATTTCTGGTCTTTGCATTATTCTATGAAGTTGAGCTATTTCTACATTTACACACTAATTTATACGTTTACAGTCGCTCTGAACCTTAGCTGAGTGGTCAACCATCCTGTATGTAATCATATTGAAGGTTATCAGTTTACATAAATATGGCCCTCTATTTTTGTCACAATCTGTGTAAGCACTACTCACATCCTTGTAAGTGAAAGCACAAATACCATAGTAGAAAAAAATATTCAAATACAAGTAAAAATGCAGAATTCAAAAGTTAAAGCTACCACAAGGAGTTTAAAACTGGTTATCATGTTATACATTAAATATGTATAAACTAAATCATGTAGATAAAGTTGATGATCATGGCTGGATGACAACAGTAATTCAGACACGGCAGGTTAACATGATGCCACTGCATGAGTTTTATTTTCACAATTGATCACATCTCATCACAGAACAAATCAGGGTTTCTCTTTTTGCCAAATACCTGCACCCTGATCCCAACAAACATACATGTTTCATATCAACACACATCACATTACAGATCGTTATTATAATTAAAATATGTCTACAAATCATTCTCAAAACACTGTTGTTCTCACACCTTCTTCCAGTTCAACTCAGGACTAGTTTTCCTGAAGACAGCTTGCAGTAAGGAACACTCAGATGTCAAATATCTGAACTTTCATTTAGATTTTAAAATATTTGGAGCGTAGTTTTGATCATTTTTAAAGGAATGACACAGAACATTTGACCTAATGAGCTGTAAAGAAATCAAACCTTTTTCATGGCTAATATTACATGGCTGTTTTCTTTTTTAGCTATCAGGTTTAATGTTCAGGGGTTTACTCTAATTCATAAAACTGGATTCTCATCAAAATATTAACATTTGATAATGTTTGTACAGAGGCGGAATATAGTTATTATAAAATTATTCATCACAAATCTCAAGCTTTTAACTCATAGATGACTGAGATGAACATAAGTAAGCCTCAGACTCAGATTCCCTTTAAAAAAAAAAACAGTTCACAACCCAAATTTTTCTTATTGCACTTTAAAAAATCTGTGTCTGTTATATATGAGCTATTGTTTTAAATTATCACACATATACACAAGGCAGTGATCACAAATATGAAATATACAAATTCTGTATTTGATAAACAACATGCCCAATAATCACAGCCTCTACAGGTCAAATTATTTGAATAGTCCCTCTCAAACTAAAATGCACCATTAATGAAATACATCTGTATGTCCCACAGAAGTTGCAATAAATATATTTGATATTAACCTGTCCTCCTTTTTAATAACTACTTGAGTTTACAAAACTCAGCAGTGTCTCCGTTAGAACCACCAAGCCAAAGTCCAGCATAGAGCGGCTGAGTGAATGTGGTCTGGACTCGGTGGAGGAGAGTCATAGTTTCAGAGACGCTGTAGAAAGACAGAATACCTGCACTGTGATCCAGGTACACTCCTATTCTGGAGGATGAAGGGCCTGAGATGCATGTTGAGCTGCCGTCATGTCTGAAGATATAACTGTTGCCACAACTTAGTTCCCAAGACTTCTTATTGTATCCAAATGCATGTGCATTGATGTCCCCTGATCTGCCAATACTCTTGTACGCAACTGTGACACCAACTTTCCTGCTTTTCTCCACCTCCCAGTAACAACGTCCAGTCAGTCCTTCTTTACTCAAGACCTGTGATATGCCGATGAATCTGTCTGGATGTTGAGAATATGGTGTATTGTTGTTATTATATGTTATTTTCCTGTTCCCCTCTGATAAAACCAGTGATGTACTGACAGTGTTTGGATCCAGTGTGATTTGACGTAAATATTGTAAGAACTCAGCTCTGGTCGTGGGCTCTGCCAAAGACCACTTCTCAGTAAGAATGGCCTGCATTTTATCTCTGGCTTCTGTCAAAGCTGCCATCAAGTCCTCAAAGCACTGCAGGTGATTGATTTTTGGTCTTGGTGAGTCTGTAGACTCAGTAACTTGTGACAGTGAGGAGTAGTTGTGAAGAAACAGGGTGTGGTCCTCTGTGCGTGAGAGCAGCTCCAGCTCTGTGTCTTTCTTCTTCAGCTCAGCGATCTCCTTGTTCAGTTTGTCTTGAAGCTCTTTGTCCCGACTCACCTCACTTTCTTGCCAGAATCTGATCTTCTGCTTCACTTCAGAGTTTCTCTTCTCGATGACACGGATCAACTCAGTCAAAATCTTCTCACTGTCCTCCACTGCTTTATCAGCAGAGCGATTGATGGTCTCCATCTCTTGCTGAAGAACCTTCACATCTTTCTCTCTGTCCTGGATTCTCTGCTGGAGTTTTTGTCGACTTTCACTGAGCTCCTTCTGCTTCTCTGCTCTTTCTGTTGCAGCTGAGACTGTGTTGTGGCCTTTATGTTCATCCATAGAGCAGAGAATACAGATACACTGCTGATCAGTGCGGCAGAACATCTTCATCACCTCATCATGACGGGAGCAGATGGTGTCCTGAAGCTTAACAGTGGGTTCAACAAGTTTGTGTTTTTTGAAAGTAGCAGATTCATAGTGAGGTTGGAGGTGTTGCTCACAGTAAGAAGCCAGACAAACCAGACAGGACTTGAGGGCTTTCAGTTTTCTCCCAGTACACACATCACAGGCCACATTTTCAGGTCCAGCATAGCAGTGATCAGCAGGAGGAGCTTGGAGTCCAGTCTTCTTCATTTCCTCCACCAACTCTGCCAACATGGTGTTTTTCACCAGGACAGGCCTCGGTGTGAATGTCTGCCTACACTGAGGACAGCTGTAGATTTTCTTCTTATCTTCTTCATCCCAGAAAGTTTTAATACAGCTCATGCAGTAGTTGTGTCCACAGGGAATAGTCACTGGATCCTTCAGTAGATCCAGACAAATAGAACAGCCGAATTTCACCTTGTCTGCCTGATTTTCTTGCTGCGCCATTTCACCTCTCAACAACAGAGAATGTCTCAACAGTTTCACTTTCCTCACAGCAAATAAAAGCATCACACCGGTAACCAAGCCTTCTTTTCTTCCTCATTTGCATATTGATCAGCAGGGAAGTGGTATGTGCCTCTGGCAGTTCACAACATGTTGGTCACACCCATCTCTAGCATCCAAGAAATATGCAGTCAGAGTTCAATTCTGTGTTTGAGTAAAAGGAAGGGTTAACAGTCTGTTTCACACAAGGAAATGGAGCAGCTTGAACCATGGCTACATTTATAGCCTTTGTTTACTTGTTTATAGTTGGTTTGAACTTTGATAGAGAGTTCAGCTGTCCTCTGCAGGTTTTTATCTGTGGTTTTCTGTTGATATATTGACTTAGACAAGCCTGTGAATATGTCTAATCATAATTGAGATTGCTCTTCATATTTTTTGATACTTTTGTTTCCAACAAATAACAATTGAAAAGCTTTGGCTTTTTGTGCATTGGATCCAGTAAAATTTTAAGACAATATTAAAAATGTTATTTCTGGTCTTTGCATTATTCTAGGAAGTTGAGCTATTTCTACATTTCAACACTCATTTATATGTTTACAGTCGCTCTGAACCTTATCTGAGTGGTCAGCCATCCTGTATGTAATCATATTGAAGGTTAGCAATTTACATAAAATATGACCCTCTATTTTTGTCACAATCTGTGTAAGCACTAGTCACATCATTGTTGTAAGTCAAAGCACAAATACCATAGTAGAAAAAATATTCAAATAAAAGTAAAAATGCTGCATTCAAAAGTTAAATCTACCACAAGGAGTTTTAAACTGGTTATCATGTTATACATTAAATATGTATAAACTAAATCATGTAGATAAAGTTGATGATCATGGCTGGATGACAACAGTAATTCAGACACAGCAGGTTATCATGGTACCACTGCATGAGTTTTATTTTCACAATTGATCACATCTTATCGCAAATCAAATCAGGGTTTCTTTTTTTGCCAAATACCTTCACCCTGATTCCAACAAACATACATGTTTCATGTCAACACACATCACATTACAGATCGTTATAATTAAAATATGTCAACAAATCATTCTCAAAACACTGTTGTTCTCACACCATCTTCTACAGGCATCTTGCAGTAATAAACACTAAGAAGTCAAACATCTGAGCTTTCATTTAGATCTTAAAATATTTGGAGCGTAGTTTTTCTCACTTTTAAAGGAACAAATTTGAGAATGTTTGACCAAATGAGCTGTAAAGAAATAAAATCTTTTTTACATGTAGATTATTAAGATAAACATAAATCGACCACAGGCAGATTGATTTTAGTCAAAACAGCACACTTTGGTTCACAACCCTAATTTTTCTTGCTGCACTTAAAAAAATTAAAAGGTTTCTGTCATATATGAGGCATTGTTTTAAGTGATCACACATATACATGAGGTATGATCTGAAATGATCACAAATATACAGTATAGAGATTATGCCTTTCATAAAATCACACACAAAAGGCCCAATAATCACAGCCACCATGGGTCAAATTACTGTAATTGTCCCTCTAAAGCTAAAATGGACCATTAGTGAAATACATCTGTATTTATGTCCTACAGAAGTTGCAATAAATTTATTTGATATTAACCCTAGCCCCTTCCTCTTCAATAACTACTTGAGTTTACAAAACACAGCAGTGTCTCCATTAGACCCACCAAGATAAAGTCCAGCATAGAGAGGCTGAGTGAATGTGGTCTGGACTCTGTGGAGGAGAGTCATAGTTTCAGAGACGCTGTAGAAAGACAGAATACCTGCACTGTGATCCAGGTACACTCCTATTCTGGAGGATGAAGGGCCTGAGATGCAAGTTGAGCTGTTGTCATGTCTAAATATATAACTGCTGTCACAACATAGTTCCCAAGACTTCTCATTGAATCCAAATACATATGCATTAAAATCTCCTGATCTGCAAATATTCTTGTAAGTGACTGCTACGCCAATGTTTGTGCTTGTCTCCACCTCCCAGTAACAACGTCCAGTCAGTCCCTCTTTACTCAAGACCTGAGGTATGTGAATGAATCTGTCTGGATGTTCAGAATATGGTGTATTTTTGTTATTATATGTTATTTTTCTGTTCCCCTCTGATAAAACCAGAAATGTGTTTGCTGTGTTTGGATCCAGTGTGATTTGACGTGAATATTGTAAGAACTCATCTCTGGTCGTGGGCTCTGCCAAAGACCACTTCTCAGTAAGAATGGCCTGGATTTTATCTCTGGCTTCTGTCAAAGCTGCCATCAAGTCCTCAAAGTACTGCAGGTGATTGATTTTTGGTCTTGGTGAGACTGTAGACTCAGTAACTTGTGACAGTGATGGGTAATTGAGAAGAAACAGGGTGTGATCCTCTGTGCGTGAGAGCAGCTCCAGCTCTGCATCTTTCTTCTTCAGCTCAGCGATCTCCTTGTTCAGTTTGTCTTGAAGCTCTTTGTCCCGACTCACCTCATTTTCCTGCCAGGATCTGATCTGCTGCTTCACATCAGAGCTTCTCTTCTTAATTACACGGATCAACTCAGTAAAAATCTTCTCACTGTCCTCCGCTGCTTTATCAGCAGAGCGATTGATAGTCTCCATCTCTTGCTGAAGAACCTTCACATCTTTCTCTCTGTCCTGGATTCTCTGCTGGAGTTTTTGTCGACTTTCACTGAGCTTCTTTTGCTTCTCTGCTCTTTCTGTTACAGCTGAGACTGTGTTGTGGCCTTTATGTTCATCCATAGAACAGAGAATACAGATACACTGCTGATCAGTGCGGCAGAACATCTTCATCACCTCGTCATGACGGGAGCAGATGGTGTCCTGGAGCTTAACAGTGGGTTCAACAAGTTTGTGTTTTTTGAAAGTAGCAGATTCATAATGAGGTTGGAGGTGTTGCTCACAGTAAGAAGCCAGACAAACCAGACAGGACTTGAGGGCTTTCAGTTTTCTCCCAGTGCAGAAATCACAGGCCACATCTTCAGGTCCAGCATAGCAGTGATCAGCAGGAGGAGCTTGGAGTCCAGTCTTCTTCAGTTCCTCCACCAACTCTGCCAACATGGTATTTTTCACCAGGACAGGCCTCGGTGTGAAGGTCTGCCTACACTGAGGACAGCTGTAGATTTTCTTCTTATCTTCTTCATCCCAGGAAGTTTTAATACAGTTCATGCAGTAGTTGTGTCCACAGGGAATAGTCACCGGATCCTTCAGTAGATCCAGACAGATTGAACAGCTAAATTTCACCTTGTCTGTCTGATTTTCTTGCTGCGCCATTTCACCTCTCAACAACAGAGAATGTCTCAACAGTTTCACTTTCCTCACAGCAAATAAAAGCGTCACACCGGGAACCAAGCCTTCTTTTCTTCCTCATTTACATATTGATCTGCAATGAAGTGGTCTGTGCCTCTGACAGTTCACAGAAAGGGGCGGGATCCATGAAATATGCAGTCAGAGTTCGTCTCTGTGTGTTGAGTAAAGTGAGGGGTTAACAGTCTCTGTTTCACACAAGGAAATGGAGCAGCTTGAACCATGACTACATTTATAGCCTAATTGTTTATAGTTAGTTTGAACTTTGATAGAGTTCAGCTGTCGTCTGCAGGTTTTTATCTGAGGTTTTCTGTTGATATATTGACTCAGATAAGCCTGTGAATATGTCTAATCATAATTAGGGGCCGGGCAGCCTAAGCTGCCAGGACCCTATTGTAATCCTGCATGTTTCTTCTTTCTTTCTTTCTTTCTTTCTTTCTTTCTTTCTTTCTTTCTTTCTTTCTCTCTTTCTTTCTTTCTTTCTTCTTCCGAGGAAATCCTACTTCCCATGCACGAAAAATGACCAAACTTTGCACAAAGGTCCAGTCCCATGTCAGATTGCCTCAGCTGCAAAAACAGGCCAATAGTCCTGATGGTGGCGCTACAGCAAGCCTCTAAAGTTCAAAATTTTGAAAATTCATAAACAAATCAACCATATGTGCAACAGATTTACAACTTTCACCACAATGTAGCCCCAATACTGAAGAAACTTTTGTACATTTAAACCTATTGCAAATTATGAAGTCCATCACTCTGTTTTTTTCAAAAACTGTAAAACTTATTAAACCTATCTCCTCCCACAATTTTTGCTCAATTGGCACCAAACTTGCTACAGAGCATCTTCAGACTGTCCTACACAAACGATCCACACAGATTTTTGATTTATCGAAAATTGAGCCTACAGTGCATCAAAATGTTTGACTGTAAACGGTATTATAAATATATACTTGCAAATTCTTGCTAAATACATTTTCAATGTTCATGAAAAAAAATGACAACATTTTGGAGTCATGGTAGATGATGTTTGGAAAATATCAGAATTTTATCTCAAAAACTGAATTTTTTACAGCATTTTGAATTTCACTCTCATGTGAACAATTGGAGTCAATGCAAAAATGTCATTTTTAAACATCAGTTTTTCACTTATGGAGCCAATAAATCATTGTTAAAAACTAATGACCAACATCTCCATGCTGTCTAGATGCAATTTGTGTATTTTGGGATTTTTGTCTCAATAACTGAATTTTTGACAGCCATTTGAAATCTACCTTTACATGCTAACAGCTGCTGTCTTGCACACAGGTGACTGACTTAGTCAATTTGTGAAGCTACAAGTGGTGTTTCCATTTGCCAATTAGCTCAGTGAGATAGAGGATGGTTCTTGGTGTTGAAGGTTGTGAGTTCAAGCCTCAGCTTGTACAACATTTCCATATGAGAAATCTAGCCAAACTTTTCACAAAGGTCCAGTCCCATGCCAGATGTCCTCAACTGGAAACACAAGACAATAGTCCTGATGGTGGCGCTACAGCAAGCCTCTAAATTTCAAAACTTTGAAAATTCACAACAAATCAACTATATGTGCTACAGCTTTGGAACTTTCACTTTGAAATTTGCTTTTCCATGGCATGGATGGCTGCTGCCTGGCACCCTGATCCTTGGCTTAGTCAATTTGTGAAGCCACACATGAACTGTCACTTGCCAATTAGCTCAGTGAGATAAAAGACAGACTTCAGTGTCAGAAGTCGTGAGTTCGAGCCTTAGCTAAGGCAGGATGGACTTTCAAATGTGAAAGCCTTATGTTCAGGTATCATGCTATGTGGATTAGAGACTACTAAGGTTAAAATAATTATGATTCAGGGAGTTTTGGAAAGAGACAAATACTCTTTATCAACACGTTTCCCTGTTATCCCTTGTCTCTTTTCCCTGTTTATTTGGTTTAGCTATCAGTCAATATGCAGAGTCTCTTGTGCCAGAAATTGTGAGTTCAAGCCTAAACTGATGTAAAATGCACATTAGAATGCCACCTTTTTTTCATCTTCCTACACTCTGCTTGTTGCTCAGAATTGCCTAATTTTGCCTAAAATTGCCCAGCCCCGACCATTGCTGCGCAGCAGCTATAATTGAGATTGCTCTTCATTTTTTATACTATTGTTTACAATAAATAATTGAAAAGCTTTGGCTTTTTGTGCATTAGATCCTTAACTCTTACAGAACACATTTCAATAACAAAGAACAACAGCTCACAAAAAAATTAGTCTTTGATGAAACCTGCAAGAGTTAAAGGAATAGTTCACCCAAAAATGAAATGATTGAAGGTCAGGTTTAGTTTTTTAGTCCACCTAACACTGCTGGAGCTTTTCAGTGTTGAAGAATCTCCCGAACAATTGATCAACAGAATAAAAACAGCATAATAAAAACATAAAATGCCTCCATACTGCTCATCTGGTGTAATCCAAGTCTCCTAAAGCACCAACATGCCACGTTTACCACAAATGTTATTTACATCATGTTTTGAGCTTGGAGCCATGTTCACGTTCACATGCACACTGTCTGAACTGGGTGTGTGTGGTGTGACGTGTGCAAACAGCATGTCGGGGCTTTAGGAGACTTTGATTATGTCAGACAAGCAGTATGGAGGCATTTAAAGTTTTTTCCCAGTTGTTTTTTCTGCTTGGAAACTGGTCATCATTCACTTCCATTGTTTGGGAGATTTTTCAACACTGTTTTCCTGTGAAACTCCAGCAGTGTATTGCAGACTAAAATAAACCCAACCCTCAATCAGCATGAGGGTGAGTAGATAATGACTGAATCTTCATTTTTGGGTGAACTATCCCCTTAACCATAATCCATCTAAACTCTGAACTGGACTCACATAAAAACCTATGCCATGCACATGACCACATGTCTCTGCCATGATAACCATCTTCTAAACATCATAATACACCCAACCATGCACACAAGCATATTTATTTATTTACTTGTTTGGATCTAATTTCTCTCAGATTTCCACCTTTATTCATTATTATTATTATTATCATCATTATCATTATCATTATCATGTATTCATATTGGAGGTTCTCAGTTTATATACTGTACAACTGTTACTGTACACTTCCGTTTGGTACCTGCTGTGTCATCAGTAGTTACATCCTTTACTTGCTGTAGCTGAAAGAATATATACAGTAGTGGAAAAAATATTCAGTTACATAAAAATACTGCATTCAAAACTTAACTTCAGGTGAAATAAACACGTGTTTGCACTAGTATGTTCTCACTTATACAAAGTGAACATATTTAGTGAAGTAAACTTTAGTTGTTGGGTGGGAACTTTCAGGGGCTTTTGTGCATTCAAAACAATTAAACTAGAAAAAGTAAAATGGAAAAAAAAAGGACAGACAGAAGAAAGGGGAAAAAGAAATTCAGTACAGAAAAACAGTCAAAAGGAAAGAGGAGGTGGTTTCCGTACACTGTTAAATTACTCTGTGACTGCTGCTGTCAATTTTGTTTTAAGTGTTTACACACTGTTTAATTCATGACATATTAAACTAATCAGTGTAGATAAAGTTGATTATCACAGCAGGACAACAACAGTAACTCAGACACAGCAGGTTGACATGATGTCACGACATTAGTTTTATTTTCACAATTGATTACATCTTGTCACAGAACAAATCAGGGTTTCCCTTCTTGCCAAATACCTGCACCCTGACCCCAACAAAACATACATGTTTCATATCAAAACACATCACATTACAGATCATTATTAGAATTAAAACATGTCTACAGATCATTGTCAAACCACTGTTGTTCTCACACCTCATTTTACTTGAACCCAGGAGTAGTTTTACTAAAAGCATCTCACAGAGGAAGAAGAAACAGCTGAGCTTTAACTTAAATTTTTGAAATACTCAAAGTGTATTTTTGCTCACAGTTCAAATCAGGGTTTCCCTTTTTGCCAAATGCCTGCACCCTGATCCCAACAATTTTTTCAACTGTATTTAATAACAAAAAATCAGTAACTGTCATATATGAGGCATGATTTGAAATTATCACACATATACAATATACACATTCTGCATTTGATAAAAACATACAAAATATCCCAAAACCACAGCCACCATGGGTCAGTTCACTTTAGTTGTGCCTTTAAAGCTAAACCTCCCACCCATGACCTGCGTCTACAAAAGCTATAATACATTTCTTTCATATTAACTGATCCTCTTTCACTTTAACTACTTGAGTTCACAAAACTCAGCAGTGTCTCCATTAAAACCAGCAAGAAAAAGTCCAACATAGAGCGGCTGAGTGAATGTGGTCTGGACTCTGTGGAGGAGAGTCATAGTTTCAGAGACACTGTAGAAAGACAGAATACCTGCACTGTGATCCAGGTACACTCCTATTCTGGAGGATGGAGGGCCTGAGATGTTAGTCATGCAGTTGTCATGTCTGAAGCTGTAACTACTGCCACAATGTAATGCCCAAGACTTGTCATTGTATCCAAATACAAATGCATTAAAGTCCCCTGATCTGCTAATATTCTTGTACGCAACTGCCACTGCAACTTTCCTGCTCATCTCCACCTCCCAGTAACAACGTCCAGTCAGTCCTTCTTTACTCAAGACCTGAGGTATGGCTGTGAATCTGTCTGGATGTTTAAAATAAGGCGTCTTTTTGCCATTACATGTTACTTTTCTGTCCCCCTCTGATAAAACCAGAATGTTGTTTGCTGTGTTTGGATCCAGTGTGATTTGACGTGAATATTGTAAGAACTCAGCTCTGGTCGTGGGCTCCACTAGAGGCCACTTCTCAGCAAGAATGGCCTGCATTTTATCACTGGCTTTGGTCACAGCTGCCATCAAGTCTTCAACATACTGCAGGTGATTGATTTTTGGTCTTGGTGAGACTGTAGACTCAGTAACTTGTGATAGTGAGGGGTAATTTTGGAGAAACAGGGTGTGGTCCTCTGTGTGTGGGAGCAGCTCCAGTTCTGCGTCTTTCTTCTTCAGCTCAGCGATCTCCTTGTTCAGTTTGTCTTGAAGCTCTTTGTCCCGACTCACTTCACTTTTTTGCCAGGATCTGATCTGCTGCTTCACATCAGAGCTTCTCTTCTTGATGACACGGATCAACTTATTAAAAATCTTCTCACTGTCCTGCACTGCTTTATCAGCAGAGTGATTGATGGTCTCCATCTCTTGCTGAAGAACCTTCACATCTTTCTCTCTCTCCTGGATTCTCTGCTGGAGTTTTTGTCGACTTTCACTGAGCTCCTTCTGCTTCTCTGCTCTTTCTGTTGCAGCTGAGACTGTGTTGTGGCCTTTATGTTCATCCATAGAACAGAGAACACAGATACACTGCTGATCAGTGCGACAAAACAGCTTCATGACCTCGTCATGACGGGAGCAGATGGTGTCCTGAAGCTTAACAGTGGGTTCAACAAGTTTGTGTTTTTTGAAAGTAGCAGATTCATAATGAGGTTTGAGGTGTTGCTCACAGTAAGAAGCCAGACAAACCAGACAGGACTTGAGGGCCTTCAGTTTTCTCCCAGTGCAGAAATCACAGGCCACATCTTCAGGTCCAGCATAGCAGTGATCAGCAGGAGGAGTTTGGAGTCCAGTCTTCTTCAGTTCCTCCACCAACTCTGCCAACATGGTGTTTTTCACCAGGACAGGCCTCGGTGTGAATGTCTGCCTACACTGAGGACAGCTGTAGATTTTCTTCTTATCTTCTTCATCCCAGGAAGTTTTAATACAGCTCATGCAGTAGTTGTGTCCACAGGGAATAGTCACCGGATCCTTCAGTAGATCCAGACAGATTGAACAGCTGAATTTCACCTTGTCTGCCTGATTTTCTTGCTGCGCCATTTCACCTCTCAACAACAGAGGATGTCTCAACAGTTTCACTTTCCTCACAGAAAATAAGAGCGTCACACCGGGAACCAAGCCTTCTTTTCTTCCTCGTTTGCATGTGATCAACAGTGAAGTGGTCTGTGCCTCTGACAGTTCACAGAAAGGGGCGGGAACCAGGAAATATGCAGTCAGAGTTCATCTCTGTGTGTTGAGTAAAGGGATGGGTTAACCGTCTGTTTCACACAAGGAAATGGAGCAGCTTGAACCATGACTACATTTATAACCTTTCTTTACTTGTTTGTAGTTGATTTGAACTTTGATATAAAGTTCAGCTGTCCTCTGCAGGTTTTTATCTGAGGTTTTCTGTTGATATATTGACTTAGATAAACCTGTGAATATGTCTAATCACATTTGAGATTGGTCTTCATTTTTTATACTATTGTTTCCAACAAATAAGAAATGAAAAGATTTGGCTTTTTGTATTGGATCCAGTAAAATTTTAAGACAATATTAAAAATGTTATCTCTGGTCTTTGCATTATTCTAGGAAGTTGAGCTATTTCTACATTTACACACTAATTTTTACGTTTACAGTCGCTCTGAACCTTAGCTGAGTGGTCAACCATCCTGTATGTATTCATATTGAAGGTTATCAGTTTACATAAAATATGGCCCTCTATTTTTGTCACAATCTTTGTAAGCACTAGTCACATCCTTGTAAGTCAAAGCACAAATACCATAGTAGAAAAAATATTCAAATACAAGTAAAAATGCTGCATTCAAAAGTTGAAGCTACCACAAGGAGTTTAAAACTGGTTATCATGTTATACATTAAATATGTATAAACTAAATAATGTAGATAAAGTTGATGATCATGGCTGGATGACAACAGTAATTCAGACATGGCAGGTTAACATGATGCCACTGCATGAATTTTATTTTCACAATTGATCACATCTCATCACAGAACAAATCAGGGTTTCTTTTTTTGTCACATAACTGCACCCTGATCCCAACAAACATACATGTTTCATATCAACACACATCACAATACAAATCATTAGAATTAAAATATATCTACAAATCATTCTCAAAACACTGTTGTTCTCACACCTTCTTCCACTTCAACCCAGGACTTGTTTTCCTAAAGGCATCTTGCAGTAAGGAACACTCAGATGTCGAACATCTGAGCTTTGATTTAGATTTTAAAATTCTCATTGTATATTTGCTCAGTTTTAAAAGAACAACTTTGGTTTAATGTTCAGGGGTTTACTCTAATTATTCATAAAATTGGGTTGTCATCAAAATCTAAGTATTTGAGGATTTTTGTACAGAGGAGATATATAGTTATCATACAATGATTCATCACTAATCTCAAGCATTTAACATGTAGATGACTGAGATGAACATAAATCAACCTCAGACTTCAGGCAGATTAATTTTAGAAACAAACAGCAGTTTGGTTCACAACCCTAATTTTTCTTACTGCACTTAAAAAAAATTTAAGTCTTGGTCATATACGCGACATTGTTTTAAATTATCACACATATACAAGAGGTATGATCTGAAATGGTCACAAATATACAGTATACAAATTCTGCATTTGATAAACTCATAAAAGGCCCAATAATCACAGGCACCATGGGTCAAATTACTGTAATTGTCTCTCTAAAGCTAAAATGCACCATTAGTGAAATACGTCTGTATTTATGTCCTATGGAAGTTTCAATGAATTTATTTGATATTAACCCTAGCCCCTTCCTCTTCAATAACTACTTGAGGTTACGAAACTCAGCAGTGTCTCCATTGGAACCCGGAAGCAGAAGTCCAGCATAGAGCGGCTGAGTGAATGTGGTCTGGACTCTGTGGAGGAGAGTCATAGTTTCAGAGACGCTGTAGAAAGACAGAATACCTGCACTGTGATCCAGGTACACTCCTATTCTGGAGGATTTAGGGCCTGAGATGTTAGTTATGCAGTCGTCATGTCTGAAATTGTAACTACTGCCACAATCCAATACCCAAGACTTGTCATTGTGTCCAAATACAAATGCATTAAAGTCCCCTGATCTGCTAATATTCTTGTACGCAACTGCCACTGCAACATAACTGCTCTTTTCCACCTCCCAGTAACAACGTCCAGTCAGTCCCTCTTTACTCAAGACCTGAGGTATGGCTGTGAATCTGTCTGGATGTTTAAAATAAGGCGTCTTTTTGCCATTACATGTTATTTTTCTGTTCCCCTCTGATAAAACCAGAAAGTTGTTTGCTGTGTTTGGATCCAGTGTGATTTGATGTGAATATTGTAAGAACTCAGCTCTGGTCGTGGGCTCTGCCAAAGACCACTTCTCAGTAAGAATGGCCTGCATTTTATCTCTGGCTTTGGTCACAGCTGCCATCAAGTTCTCAAAGTACTGCAGGTGATGGATTTTTGGTCTTGGTGAGTCTGTAGACTCAGTAAGTTGTGACAGTGATGGGTAGTTGTGAAGAAACAGGGTGTGGTCCTCTGTGCGTGAGAGCAGCTCCAGCTCTGCGTCTTTCTTCTTCAGCTCAGCGATCTCCTTGTTCAGTTTGTCTTGAAGCTCTTTGTCCCGGCTCACTTCACTTTCCTGCCAGGATCTGATCTGCTGCTTCATATCAGAGCTTCTCTTCTTGATGACAAGGATCAACTCAGTAAAAATCTTCTCACTGTCCTCCACTGCTTTATCAGCAGAGCGATTGATGGTCTCCATCTCTTGCTGAAGAACCTTCACATCTTTCTCTCTGTCCTGGATTCTCTGCTGGAGTTTTTGTCGACTTTCACTGAGCTCCTTCTGCTTCTCTGCTCTTTCTGTTGCAGCTGAGACTGTGTTGTGACCTTTATGTTCATCCATAGAGCAGAGAATACAGATACACTGCTGATCAGTGCGGCAGAACATCTTCATCACCTCGTCATGACGGGAGCAGATGGTGTCCTGGAGCTTCTCACAGGGGTCCACCAGCTTATGTTTCTTTAATGGAGCTGCATCATAGTGAGGCTGGAGGTGTTGCTCACAATAAGAAGCCAGACAAACCAGACAGGACTTGAGGGCTTTCAGTTTTCTCCCAGTACACACATCACAGGCCACATCTTCAGGTCCAGCATAGCAGTGATCAGCAGGAGGAGCTTGGAGTCCAGTCTTCTTCATTTCCTCCACCAACTCTGCCAACATGGTGTTTTTCACCAGGACAGGCCTTGGTGTGAATGTCTGCCTACACTGAGGACAGCTGTAGATTTTCTTCTTATGTTCTTCATCCCAGGAAGTTTTAATACAGTTCATGCAGTAGTTGTGTCCACAGGGAATAGTCACCGGATCCTTCAGTAGATCCAGACAGATAGAACAGCTGAATTTCACCTTGTCTGCCTGATTTTCTCGCTGCGCCATTTCACCTCTCAACAACAGAGAATGTCTCAACAGTTTCACTTTCCTCACAGCAAATAAAAGCGCCACACCGGGAACCAAGCCTTCTTTTCTTCCTCATTTGCATATTGATCGACAGGGAAGTGGTCTGTGCCTCTGGCAGTTCACAGAAAGGGGCGGGAACCAGGAAATGTGCAGTCAGAGTTCATCTATGTGTGTTGAGTAAAGGGATGGGTTAACAGTCTCTGTTTCACACAAGGAAATGGAGCAGCTTGAACCATGACTACATTTATAACCTCTCTTTACGTGTTTGTAGGTGGTTTGAACTTTGACAGAGTTCAGCTGTCCTCTGCAGGTTTTTATCTGTGGTTTTCTGTTGATATATTGACTTAGACAAGCCTGTGAATATGTCTAATCATATTTGAGATTGCTCTTCATATTTTTTTATACTATTGTTTCCAACAAATAAGAAATGAAAAGATTTGGCTTTTTGTATTGGATCCAGTAAAATTTTAAGACAATATTAAAAATGTTATTTCTGGTCTTTGCATTATTCTAGGAAGTTGAGCTATTTCTACATTTACACACTAATTTATACGTTTACAGTCGCTCTGAACCTTAGCTGAGTGGTCAACCATCCTGTATGTAATCATATTGAAGGTTATCAGTTTACATAAAATATGGCCCTCTATTTTTGTCACAATCTGTGTAAGCACTAGTCACATCCTTGTAAGTGAAAGCACAAATACCATAGTAGAAAAAAATATTCAAATACAAGTAAAAATGCAGAATTCAAAAGTTAAAGCTACCACAAGGAGTTTAAAACTGGTTATCATGTTATACATTAAATATGTATAAACTAAATCATGTAGATAAAGTTGATGATCATGGCTGGATGACAACAGTAATTCAGACACGGCAGGTTAACATGATGCCACTGCATGAGTTTTATTTTCACAATTGATCACATCTCATCACAGAACAAATCAGGGTTTCTCTTTTTGCCAAATACCTGCACCCTGATCCCAACAAACATACATGTTTCATATCAACACACATCACATTACAGATCGTTATTATAATTAAAATATGTCTACAAATCATTCTCAAAACACTGTTGTTCTCACACCTTCTTCCAGTTCAACTCAGGACTAGTTTTCCTGAAGACAGCTTGCAGTAAGGAACACTCAGACGTCAAATATCTGAACTTTCATTTAGATTTTAAAATATTTGGAGCGTAGTTTTGATCATTTTTAAAGGAATGACACAGAACATTTGACCTAATGAGCTGTAAAGAAATCAAACCTTTTTCATGGCTAATATTACATGGCTGTTTTCTTTTTTAGCTATCAGGTTTAATGTTCAGGGGTTTACTCTAATTCATAAAACTGGATTCTCATCAAAATATTAACATTTGATAATGTTTGTACAGAGGCGGAATATAGTTATTATAAAATTATTCATCACAAATCTCAAGCTTTTAACTCATAGATGACTGAGATGAACATAAGTAAGCCTCAGACTCAGATTCCCTTTAAAAAAAAAAACAGTTCACAACCCAAATTTTTCTTATTGCACTTTAAAAAATCTGTTTCTGTTATATATGAGCTATTGTTTTAAATTATCACACATATACACAAGGCAGTGATCACAAATATGAAATATACAAATTCTGTATTTGATAAACAACATGCCCAATAATCACAGCCACTACAGGTCAAATTATTTGAATTGTCCCTCTCAAACTAAAATGCACCATGAATTAAATACATCTGTATTTATGTCCCACAGAAGTTGCAATAAATGTATTTGATATTAACCTGTCCTCCTTTTTAATAACTACTTGAGTTTACAAAACTCAGCAGTGTACCCATTAGAACCACCAAGCCAAAGTCCAGCATAGAGCGGCTGAGTGAATGTGGTCTGGACTCTGTGGAGGAGAGTCATAGTTTCAGAGATGCTGTAGAAAGACAGAATACCTGCACTGTGATCCAGGTACACTCCTATTCTGGAGGATGGAGGACCTGAGATGCATGTTGAGCTGCCGTCATGTCTGAAGATATAACTGTTGCCACAACTTAGTTCCCAAGACTTCTCATTGTATCCAAATGCATGTGCATTGAAGTCCCCTGATCTGCCAATACTCTTGTACGCAACTGTGACACCAACTTTCCTGCTTTTCTCCACCTCCCAGTAACAACGTCCAGTCAGTCCTTCTTTACTCAAGACCTGTGATATGCCGATGAATCTGTCTGGATGTTGAGAATATGGTGTATTGTTGTTATTATATGTTATTTTCCTGTTCCCCTCTGATAAAACCAGTGATGTACTGACAGTGTTTGGATCCAGTGTGATTTGACGTGAATATTGTAAGAACTCATTTCTGGTCGTGGGCTCTGCCAAAGACCACTTCTCAGTAAGAATGGCCTGGATTTTATCTCTGGCTTCTGTCAAAGCTGCCATCAAGTCCTCAAAGTACTGCAGGTGATTGATTTTTGCTCTTGGTGAGTCTGTAGACTTGGTAAGTTGTGATAGTGATGGGTAATTGTGAAGAAACAGGGTGTGGTCCTCTGTGCTTGAGAGCAGCTCCAGCTCTGTGTCTTTCTTCTTCAGCTCAGCGATCTCCTTGTTCAGTTTGTCTTGAAGCTCTTTGTCCCGACTCACCTCATTTTCTTGCCAGGATCTGATCTTCTGCTTCACTTCAGAGTTTCTCTTCTCGATGATACGGATCAACTCAGTAAAAATCTTCTCACTGTCCTCCACTGCTTTATCAGCAGAGCGATTGATGGTCTCCATCTCATGCTGAAGAACCTTCACATCTTTCTCTCTCTCCTGGATTCTCTGCTGGAGTTTTTGTCGACTTTCACTGAGCTCCTTCTGCTTCTCTGCTCTTTCTGTTGCAGCTGAGACTGTGTTGTGGCCTTTATGTTCATCCATAGAACAGAGAATACAGATACACTGCTGATCAGTGCGGCAGAACATCTTCATCACCTCGTCATGACGGGAGCAGATGGTGTCCTGAAGCTTAACAGTGGGTTCAACAAGTTTGTGTTTTTTGAAAGTAGCAGATTCATAGTGAGGTTGGAGGTGTTGCTCACAGTAAGAAGCCAGACAAACCAGACAGGACTTGAGGGCTTTCAGTTTTCTCCCAGTGCAGAAATCACAGGCCACATCTTCAGGTCCAGCATAGCAGTGATCAACAGGAGGAGCTTGGAGTCCAGTCTTCTTCATTTCCTCCACCAACTCTGCCAACATGGTGTTTTTCACCAGGACAGGCCTCGGTGTGAAGGTCTGCCTACACTGAGGACAGCTGTGGATTTTCTTCTTATGTTCTTCATCCCAGAAAGTTTTAATACAGCTCATGCAGTAGTTGTGTCCACAGGGAATAGTCACCGGATCCTTCAGTAGATCCAGACAGATTGAACAGCTGAATTTCACCTCGTCTGCCTGATTTTCTCGCTGCGCCATTTCACCTCTCAACAACAGAGAATGTCTCTACAATTGAACTTTCCTCACAGCAAATAAAAGCGTCACACCGGGAACCAAGCCTTCTTTTCTTCCTCATTTGCATGTGATCAATAGTGAAGTGGTCTGTGCCTCTGACAGTTCACAGAAAGGGGCAGGATCCAAGAAATGTGCAGTCAGAGTTCATCTCTGTGTGTTGAGTAAAGTGAGGGGTTAACAGCCTCTGTTTCACACAAGGAAATGGAGCAGCTTGAACCATGACTACATTTATAACCTGTCTTTACGTGTTTGTAGTTGGTTTGAACTTTGACAGAGTCCAGCTGTCCTCTGCAGGTTTTTATCTGTGGTTTTCTGTTGATATATTGACTCAGATAAGTCTGTGAATATGTCTAATCATAATTGAGATTGCCCTTCATTTTTTTATACTTTTGTTTACAATAAATAATTGAAAAGCTTTGGCTTTTTGTGCATTAGATCCTTAACTCTTACAGAACACATTTCAATAACAAAGAACAACAGCTCACAAAAAGTCTTTGATGAAACCTGCAAGAGTTAAAGGAATAGTTCACCCAAAAATGAAATGATTGAAGGTCAGGTTTAGTTTTTTAGTCCACCTAACACTGCTGGAGTTTTACAGTGTTGAAGAATCTCCTGAACAATTGATCAACAGAATAAAAACAGCATAATAAAAACATAAAATGCCTCCATACTGCTCGTCTGGTGTAATCCAAGTCTCCTAAAGCACCAAGTTTACCACAAATGTTATTTACATCATGTTTTGAGCTTGGAGCCATGTTCATGTTCACATGCACACTGTCTGAACTGGGTGTGTGTGGTGTGACGTATGTGCAAACAGCATGTCGGGGCTTTAGGAGACTTTGATTATGTCAGACAAGCAGTATGGAGGCATTTAAAGTTTTTTCCCAGTTGTGTTTTCTGCTTGGAAACTGGTCATCATTCACTTCCATTGTTTGGGAGATTTTTCAACACTGTTTTCCTGTGAAACTCCAGCAGTGTATTGCAGACTAAAATAAACCCGACCCTCAATCAGCATGAGGGTGAGTGGATAATGACTGAATCTTCATTTTTGGGTGAACTATCCCTTTAACCATAATCCATCTAAACTCTGAACTGGACTCACCTAAAAACCTATGCCATGCACATGACCATATGTCTCTGCCATGATAACCATCTTCTAAACATCATAATACACCCAACCATGCACACAAGCATATTTATTTATTTACTTGTTTATTGGTTTATTTGATTATTTCCTCCATGCAGGGAAAAAAAAATCATATGTACTCTCCTCCTACTTTCTCCTGGTTTGTTTGAATCTAATTTCTCTCAGATTTCCACCTTTAATCATTATTATTATTATTATTATTATTATTATTATTATTATTATTATTATGTATTCATATTGGAGGTTCTCAGTTTATATACTGTACAACGGTTACTGTACACTTCCGTTTGGTACCAGCTGTGTCATCAGTAGTTACATCCTTTACTTGCTGTGGCTGAAAGAATATATACAGTAGTGGAAAAAATATTCAATTACGTAAAAATACTGCATTCAAAACTTAACTTCAGGTGAAATAAACACGTGTTTGCACTAGAATGTTCTCACTTATACAGAGTGAACGTATTTAGTGAAGTAAACTTTAGTTGTTGGGTGGGAACTTTCAAGGGCTTTTGTGCATTCAAAACAATTAAACTAGAGAAAGTAAAATGGAAAAAAAGACAGAAGAGAGAAAGGGAAAAAAAGAAATTCAGTACAGAAAAAGAGACAAAAGGAAAGTGGAGGTGGTTTCTGTACACTGTTAAATTACTCTGTGACTGCTGCTGTCAATTTTATTATAAGTGTTTACACACGGTTTTAATTCATGACATTAAACTAATCAGTGTAGATAAAGTTGATTATCACAACAACAGTAACTCAGACACAGCAGGTTGACATGATGTCACAACATTAGTTTTATTTTCACAATTCATCACGTTATCACAGTTCAAATCAGGGTTTCCCTTCTTGCCAAATACCTGCATCCTGATCCCAACAAAACATACATGTTTCATATCAAAACACATCACATTACAGACCATTCTTAGAATTAAAACATGTCTACAGATCATTGTCAAACCACTGTTGTTCTCACACCTCATTTTACTTGGACCCAGGAATAGTTTTACTAAAAGCATCTCACAGAAAAAACAGCTGAACTTTAACTAAAATTTTGCAATACTCAAGTATATTTTTTCACACAGTTCAAATCAGGGTTTCCCATTTTGCCAAATGCCTGCACCCTGATCCCAACAATTTTCAACGTATACCAACACAAAATCAGTTAACTGTTATTAGTTCAATAGGTTTCCCATTTTGCAAATGCCTGCACCTGATTACCCATAAAACCACAGCCACCATGGGTCAGTTACTTTAGTTGTGCCTTTAAAGCTAAACCTCGCACAATTACTGCTAAAAGTTTAGAATACATTTCTTTGATATTAATCGATCCTCTTTCACTTTAAACTACTTGAGTTTACAAAACTCGCAGTGTCTCCATTAGACCAGCAACAAAAAGTCCAGCATGAGAGGCTGAGTGAATGTGGTCTGGACTCTGTGGAGGAGAGTCATAGTTTCAGAGAGCTGTAGAAAGACAGAATACCTGCACTGTGATCCAGGTACACTCCTATTCTGGAGGATGGAGGACCTGAGATGTCAGTTGTGCAATTGTCATGTCTGAAGTTATAACTACTGCCACAATGTAATACCCAAGACTTGTCGTTGTACCCAAATACACGTTTATTGAAGTCCCCTGATCTGCCAATACTCTTGTACGCAACTGCCACTGCAACATAACTGCTCTTTTCCACCTCCCAGTAACAACGTCCAGTCAGTCCTTCTTTACTCAGGACCTGAGGTATGTGAATGAACCTGTCTGGATGATCAGAATATGGTGTATTTTTGGTATCATATGTTGCTTTTCTGTTCCCCTCTGATAAAATCAGAAATCTTTGTGCTGTGTTTGGATCTAGTGTGATTTGACATGAATATTGTAAGAACTCATCTCTGGTCGTGGGCTCCACCAAAGAACATTTCTCAGTAAGAATGGCCTGCATTTTATCTCTGGCTTTGGTCACAGCTGTCATCAAGTCCTCAAAGTACTGCAGGTGATTGATTTTTGGTCTTGGTGAGTCTGTAGAATCAGTAAGTTGTGACAGTGATGGGTAATTTTGAAGAAACAGGGTGTGGTCCTCTGTGCGTGAGAGCAGCTCCAGCTCTGCATCTTTCTTCTTGAGCTCAGCGATCTCCTTGTTCAGTTTGTCTTGAAGCTCTTTGAACTGACTCACTTCAGTTTCCTGCCAGGATCTGATCTGCTGCTTCACATCAGAGTTTCTCTTCTCAATGACACGGATAAACTCAGTAAAAATCTTCTCACTGTCCTCCACTGCTTTATCAGCAGAGCGATTGATAGACTCCATCTCTTGCTGAAGAACCTTCACATCTTTCTCTCTCTCCTGGATTCTCTGCTGGAGTTTTTGTCGACTTTCACTGAGCTCCTTCTGTTTCTCTGCTCTTTCTGTTGCAGCTGAGACTGTGTTGTGGCCTTTATGTTCATCCATAGAACAGAGAATACAGATACACTGCTGATCAGTGCGGCAGAACATCTTCATCACCTCGTCATGACGGGAGCAGATGGTGTCCTGAAGCTTAACAGTGGGTTCAACAAGTTTGTGTTTTTTGAAAGTAGCAGATTCATAATGAGGTTGGAGGTGTTGCTCACAGTAAGAAGCCAGACAAACCAGACAGGACTTGAGGGCTTTCAGTTTTCTTCCAGTGCAGAAATCACAGGCCACATCTTCAGGTCCAGCATAGCAGTGATCAGCAGGAGGAGCTTGGAGTCCAGTCTTCTTCATTTCCTCCACTAACTCTGCCAACATGGTGTTTTTCACCAGGACAGGCCTCGGTGTGAATGTCTGCCTACACTGAGGACAGCTGTGGACTTTCTTCTTATCTTCTTCATCCCAGAAAGTTTTGATACAGTTCATGCAGTAGTTGTGTCCACAGGGAATAGTCACCGGATCCTTCAGTAGATCCAGACAGATACAACAGCTGAATTTCACCTCATCTGCCTGATTTTCTTGCTGCGCCATTTCTCCTCTCAACAGCAAGTAATGTCTCTACAACTGAACTTTCCTCACAGCAAATAAGAGTCACACCGGAAACCAGACCCTGATTTTGTTGCATTTGCACGTTGATCTGCTCTGATTTGCTTTGTCAGCTCTTGGACTTTTTATCAGCATGGTGTGGCAGAGTTGGACTGTTTGAGACAAGGGAGGTGTTAACTGTTTCATTCGAGGACAAGGAGCAGTTTGAACCTTGGCAGCATTTATTACCCCTATTTACACATTTACAGTCAGTTTGAACTTTGACAGCATATTCAGCACTCTGTTAAACCTTTAGGATTGAACTCTTGTAATAAGGAGCACATGGTTGTAAACAACTTCTCATTTGAAAACACAGATGAGCTTCTTTGTTTTCCAGGTGGTCAGTGGTGAAGCAAAGCAATTCAATGAATCAATAAGAAAATCCAAAATAAATTTCATTACCAACAATTTTGATAATCAATCTGTCGTGTCAGTCATTGTTCAAGGAAAGATATCAAATATTTGCCTTCTTAAATATGAAGATTAGCTGTTTTTCTTTGTCATTTATAGTAAATCAAGAGTTTTTGGGTTTTGGACAGTTGGTTGGATAGAAAAACAATTTGACACAGATTTAGTCAGGAGAGAACAACATTAAGTTTCATAAAGCAAAGTTTGAGTCTGATAGGATGTACAGTGCAGAGGTTTTCATGAAAGGGCTGGGTCTTTAGTCTTTTCTTTCTTTCACCTTTATTTATTCAGGGAAGGCCAATTGAGAGCAAGCTCTCGTTTCCAATGACGCCCTGATTACAGCACAATACAATTCAATACACATCACAATACATATCCATATACACAACAGAAGCACATGATGAATTCAACAAGCACATGTACATTCAGAAGTCATGAGATCAACAAGAATGCATTTGAAATGATTAAAAGGAATCAGTGTATCTAACTGAAGCTGAGACAGCAGATTATTCCATTTAAAAGGAGCGAAATAACCAAAAGCGAATTTCCCTATGTCCGTTTTAACAGCTGGGATATTAAGAGCCAGTGGATTTTGTGCACGAGTGGGGTAGCTAAGAGATCTGAAGCTCAGTAGGCTCGATAAGTATAGAGGAAGTTTTTTAAGTAGTGCCTTATAAATAAACAATATACAGTGTTGCTCCCTTCTCAGAGCCAGGGAAGTCCAACCTACATTCTGATAGAGATGGCAGTGATGGGTCAAGAACCCATCTCCAGTAATAAATCTAATAGCAGAATGATAAATTGTATTGAGTGGTTTAAGAACAGAGGGAGAAGCATGCATGTAGATAATGTCACCATAGTCTAAAACTGATAGAAATGTAGCAAGTACTATCTGCCTCCTACAGTGCCGAGGAAGACAGGATTTATTTCTATAAAAGAATGCCAATAAAGGCTTCAGCTTCTTTAAAAGTTCTGCAACATGAAAATTAAAAGACAATTTATCGTCCATCCAAATACCCAAGTACTTATAGCAAGAAACCCTTTTCAAGGGAGTCCCATCTGCTGTGGCAAGGGTAAACTTATTTAAGTCAACAGTACGTTTTTTTGTAAAAATCATGTACTTTGACTTTCCTGGATTTAAAACCAAATTAAGATTAGACAGAGTACTTTGAATAATGCAGAAATCATCTTGAAGATTGTTTAGAGCTTGTTCAACAGAAGGAGCAAAAGAATATATGATTGAATCATCAGCATAAAGATGAATTAAGCTATTTGTGATACCATAATTAAAATCATTGATGTAAATAGAAAAAAGCAGAGGTCCTAAGACCGAACCCTGCGGTACCCCTTTGTATATGTTTAAAAATTCTGATACGAAACCATCACCAATCACAGCTTGGGATCGATCAGATAAATAATTCTCAACCCATTTACAAGAGTTATAATCAAACCCAATATCATGCAAACGCTCAAGAAGGATGGAATGGTCGACCGAGTCAAAAGCCTTAGAGAGGTCGATAAAAAGGGCAACACAATCAAGTTTGCTGTCTAATGCTTGCGCGATATCATTCACAACCTTAGCAGTAGCAGTCACAGTGCTATGCCCAGGTCTAAAACCAGACTGATAAATATTTAAAACTGAGAATTCAGATAAAAAGATCTAATTTGGTTGCTTATCAAGCGTTCTAAAATTTTCGCTAAGCAGGGTAATTTCGAGATCGGACGGTAATTATTCAGTTCATTTGCGGGGCCACCTTTGTGCAGAGGAGTTACAAATGCTGATTTCCATATATTAGGAATACAGCCAGTTAAAAGAGTCAGATTAAAAACGTGCAAAAGGATGTCAACAATAAAGGGTGCAGCTAGTATCAGAAGTCTAGTGTTCAACTGATCAGCCACAGTAGGCTTCCTAGGATCAAGACTGTAAAGAGCACTGAGAACTTCGGATCTAGTAAAGGGCCTAAAAGAAAAGCTATGAGGACTAGTATTTACAAGAGTAGGGTTAAAGTTACTGACCGGACTAGTAGTGTGAGAGATATCACCTGCAGCAATAAAATGTCTGTTAAAAAGATCACATTGTTCATTTTTATCAGAGATGGAGATGGAGCCCTGTGAAATCTGAGTGGGTAAAGATGAGGTCGGCCTATTTGAGAGCGTTTTGATTGTTCTCCAGAACTTAGATGGGTTACCAGAACAATCTGATAAGGATGTGACATAGTAATTAGATTTAGCATTACGTATAGATACAAGACATTTATTACGAAGATGACGAAAATATTTCCAATCACTAATTGAGCCTGAGGCACGAGCCTTGTTCCAAGCAGTGTCCCTAGCATGTAACAATTCAGCAATTTCCTGTGAGAACCAGGGATTGCATCTGTTCTTTATTCTCAATTTCTTAAAAGGGGCATGTCTATCTGCTACTGAATTAAAAGCTTTAATAAAATTATTTAAAGCTAGGGTAGGATCAGAAATGTCAGTTATGGAAGATGTATCGAGAGAAGAAATATCATTTAAAAAATCCTGCTCCACAAACTTTTTAAAATTCCTCTTAACAATTAAACGAGGCTTTGATTTTACTTGCTTAACGTCTCTGATACAAGCAATTGGACAATGGTCACTAAAATCAAGCGGGAGAACCCCAGAGGATTTAAAATTATGTGGCCTATTTGTTAATATAAGATCCAATAATGTAGATTTCCTGAGATTTGTTGGGTCGGGTCTTGTAGGAGCAGATATCAGTTGAGAGAGATTTAAGTCAGTGCACAGATCTTTTAGACCATCAGATGCATTACTAAGCCAATCAAGGTTTAGGTCACCCATTAATATGACTTCGAAGGAAAGGCAAGAAGAGATCAGATGAGCTAAATCAGACATGGCAGATGATGGCGCTGACGGAGGACGATAAACACCCAAGACAGTGATTTTTCCACTGTTAGCACTGTTACCTAAGGAGACACTTAAGGCCAAGTATTCAAAGCATTTTGGGATGGCCACAGAGCCAACAACAGTTACGGAAAAACTTTTCTTAACAAAAATGGCCACACCACCACCTCTTGTAGGTCTGCATCTATCAGTTCTGAAAACATTATAACCATCTAAAGCAATATCATTATCACACACTTGATCAGTTAGCCAGGTTTCAGTGAATACAAAAATATCTGCGTTTGTTTGTAGAGCCCAGATGTTAATGTAGTCCATCTTAGAAATCAGACTGCGTACATTGATATGAATAAAACTCAATCCATTTTGCATCCTAAAATCTGCCTGAGATTTAAGGACAGATTTAGAAAATATCTGCTGTGAATCAGAGCACTGTTTAGTTATCGTTTTAATCTTAATTAAATTAGAAGGGTTTCTGAATGGGATCTGGTTCATTTGATTACCAAACTTAGCCCTCGAATTTGGAATAACATACATAGACAGAGGGGTAAAAACAAGCTCAGGCCTTTCAGAGATCCTCACAGGAATGAAGGAGTCAGACATGGGGAGAGCTCCACCATTTGTAACAGCAGTTGTAACAGCAGCAACAAGACCCGCACTGTCAGGGACAGGGCTGTGAGGTGAGCAGATTGTGGACTGGGCAGGGTCTTGCTGAAAATAGCATCATTGTGAACTAAAGGCAATGAAGTTTATAAAGTTGCGAGTCAACTTATCAGCTCCCATCTTGTTCAAATGTAGACCATCAGATTTGAAAAACTCACGCTCAGTCCAAAAATAATCAAAGTTGCTTATGAAGCCAAGTCCAGTGGCAGTGGCAAAGTTACGCATCCAGAGATGTAGACTATAAAGACGGCTGAAACACTCTGAGCTTTTTGACAGTGTGGGAATTGGGCCTGACAAAACACAGATCCTCCCAAGGCTTTCAACTGTGTTGACTAGTGATTCCAGATCGTGATGAAGCTTAACAGACTGTCGGGACATAACATCATTTGTTCCCGTGTGTAACAGGACATGATGAACAGAGGGATGGAGATCAATAATGGTAGGAATGAGCTCTATAAAGTCAGTGGTTTTTCCACCGGAGAGACAGTAAGTGATGGATCCTGGGAGACGCACATTTCTAATAATGGAGTCACCAATTACAAGAATTTCAGGAGGTTGATTTTTACAGCCTTTATCATACACAGACAATCTAGGCGAAAGGGATACATCGGTGATGACTGGGACATCCAGAGTAGTAGAAGAAGAGTTAGAGTCACCTGCACAGATGACATCATCACTCACCCTCACGGTGACCGTCTCCACGATTGCCGGAGGGAGCGAGGACTGTGGGGCAGGGAGAGGAGGCCAGGATTCAGCGTCGGATACTGGTGGAGGTGGTGAACATCTAGCCCGTTTACAATGGGACATCGGTGGAGTAGTTGGAGGAATACAACGCTTTCTGTTCCGGGTGTGAAGCGCGGCTGGAAGCTCCGGCGTAGTGTTTGAGCATGTAGCTGGTAGCGTTAGCTCAGCTAGTGGGGTGAAGAAGTTTGAAAGCGGAATGGGACCATCATCATCTTCTGTATCAGACGTAAACAGGGGGAGAGAAACCCGTTTCCGCGTCTTATCAACAGACGTCCAGGAGAGAGAGTGAGCGTCCGATGTGCCGGGGACAACAGGGTTGACAGATGCAGCCGGGACATCCGTAGCCAGGAGCCGCTGATTATCCGCTGATTCAAGGGATGACAACCGGGAGCAGAGTGCAGACTGCCGCTGCAGAAGATCCTCAATGAGCTGCTCAATGGACCTGAGCTCAGTCTTCAGCTCAACGACCTCAGCAGACTGGGCCATCAGAGAAGCTGGTGAACGACATTCTTGGTGAGTGAGCTGTGATCCAGGCATCTGAGCTTGGAGTCAGGCCCGACTGGTGAGTCCACTTCAGGCTGTGAGTGGCGTTTGACACCGCAGATGATTATGAGATGAGGTCCAGAAGGAGGAGGCAGCTGTGCCAAACTCCAAAAGTGTTTAAAAAGTACTGTGAGCTCGCTGGTTTGTAGAAACAAATGTGTTGTATTGCAGCTCGTTCGCACAAACAAACGGACTGAGATGGACTCTGCAGATAACAGTTTGGTAACTTGTTCCACCACCTGGAAACTACAAAAGGGAAGAGTTTAGCGACTTTGGGCCCTGCTGTGGTGGGTGTATGAGGCACCTTTCATTGGCAGTGAGCAGGAGGGACCATAGACCTGAATGAGGGGTCTGATCTTCCTGATGTTGTACAGAGAAAATCCACCGCGGAAAACAGGCCCAGAACAAAAGTTGCTGGAGTTGTCCATGTACTTTTGGCCATAAAGTGTATTGTAGTGAAGAACTGTTTTGTGTAGCGGTTCAGATTAGCTGAACAAAGAAGTGAGCAAAGTCAGATGTGCTTTTCAATACTTCATGATCTCACTGTATCTCATGAAAAATGTAAGATCTTAAATGTCAGCATAACCTCTGACTCCAGCCGTCACATTAATCAAGTAAAAAATAGAATCTGCTGTTAAGTTGGAAAACAGTTTTAAATCTATTTATAAACTAATATATGTACAGTTAAGAAAATGTATCAACAAAGCAAGAAGACGCCAGTAACAAAGACACAGCAGGTTAACATGATGCCACTGCATCAGTTTTTATTTTCACAGTTGATCGCATCGTTTCTCGATCAAAATCAGGGTTTCTCTTTTCGCCGAACGCCTGCACCCTGATCCCAACAAACATACATGTTTCATATCAACACACATCACATTACAGTTCATTGTTAGCATTAAAACATGTCTACAACATGTCTTCAAAACACTGTTGTTCTTGCATCACCTTCCACTTCAATCCAGGACTAATTTTCCTAAAAGCATCTCACAGAGGAACAAAAACAGCTGAGCTTGAATTTGGATTTTAAAATAGTCAAAGTGCATCTTTGCTTCAAATCCCAGGAACAACACAGTTTCAAAGGTTTTGTGTCTTTTAGTTATCAGGTTCAAAGTTCAGTCTAATTATTCCAGAAACTGGACTGTCGTCAAAATAAAAAAACATTTGAGAATCTTTGTACTGAAAAGGTAGATTACCTTTTTGTAAAATGATTCAACACGAATCATTAATCAGCTTCAGATTTAGAGATTCCTTTTAGGAAAACCAGCCCAGTTTGTTTCAAAATCCTAATTTGTCTACTGCACTTAATAAAAAAAATCAGTTCCTGTCTAAAATGAGGCATGATGTGAAATGATCAAACAACAACACGCACACACACACACTGCATTAGATAAAAACACACACAAAGGGCCTAATAACTGCAGCCACCCCGAGTCAAATCACTCTGAAATCCACTCAATTACATCGAGTGTTTGTTACAACAGTGAAACCAGATGGATTGTCTCTGAAACGCTCGCTTGTTTCCACCCGCCTGTGAATTAAAGCTACATTCAAGTCCCAGCGAGGTCATAGTTTGAGTACTTTGTATTTGTCAGTACACTTTTGATCCTTCCTGAACACATTAAATTGACTAATACAGGATCAAATGGTAAATTGAGTTCCTAAATGGCACTGACGACCTGCATGATGAGAGGAAAGTTTTTTTCTAGTTGGTCACTCTTGATGTTATGCACACTTTTTTCTGGGAAGTGAATGCAGCAAAACACAGTAGGAGAGAGAGCGACTATAAAGGCTGACAAGAGGAAGAAACAAACAAAAAATCACAGTGGAAAGCTTTTTGTTTCAGTAACACAGTTGACAGACCCACTCCTCTTTGCTCTGTACACCAATAACATTTGAGCAAGTTGGTACCTGGTAGAACCACAGTTAACTTTCTCCTTCCATGTTTCCTGTTCTTACATACACTATGTGCTAGGCTCGTGTTGAAAACCAAACTTTGAAGATGCTTAAATGATGTTGCTGGGAAACCTGTAAAAACATTTCATATCTGAACTTGGCTAATGTTAGCAAAACGCTAGTAAACTAGCTAACTAAAGACTGACGAAAATTAGATAGCTAGCATTTTTCTAATTTAAGCTATCAGATGTAACTAGCTAACTAACGATAGATTTAGTTTAGTTTATTAGAATCCCCATTAGCTACAGCGCTGTAAGGGTGGGAGGAAAAAAACAAGATTCTTTTTTAAAAATAATTTAAATTTTTTTTTTAAATAATTCCTAAATTGATTCTTTATATACATATATAAATAAGTAGCACTTAGTCCATAAGCTCAGGGCTAACACATAATGGGAATTCCCCTTGACACGCTAACAGAAATTAGCATCGCAACCGCAGTAATATCTTTACTGATCCATTTTACTTCACGTTTAACATAAAACGACATTCTCTCACACTTTAGTGTATATAGTAGCCTGGCCTATAGAAGGCAGAAATATAATTTAAATACATGTGATGTTCATTGTTTTCATAAATATGACTGATACACAGTCTTTACAAGTGCAAGGCTCAACTTTTTCCCACGGTCTAGGGTTAAAATAAGCAAACAAAAATTGCAATAAATTGTAATATCGAATTGCAATACTTGAGAATCGCAATACATATTAACTTACACCCAAGTATCAGGACAGTATTGCATCAGGAGATAAGTGTACTGTCCCAGTTAGCATTTTGCTAACATTAGCAATCAGATGTAACTAGCTAGCTAATGACTGATGTAGAGTAGCGAGCAAGCGTTTTGCTGTAAGAAACAGTTTAACAAGGTTCTGCCAGGTACCAAGCTTGCTCAGCTGTTATTGGAGGAGAGAGAGAAAGGGGGTGGGGCTAACGGAGGCTCAGTTAATTTCATTGTGTAAAAAAATCAGTTGGTGCCCACAGTTTGTTTGTAAAATGGGTTTTGACAGCCAACTGTCAATGACTGGACATTAAAATACCTTTGCATGTATCAAAAGGAACACTTTCTTGCAACTGTAGAACCAAACAGCAATCACACAACTTTAACAATAAAATGTTTAACTTATGTGATTGACTTAAAGTAACAATAAGTCAATTGTCTTTACAAGAAATTAACTGAAACAAATGTCCAAAACCTGTCTGACAAAAACCACAAAAACCATGTAGACAGAAAAGATTTCAGCTGCTTGTTGACCCTGGTGTGGCTGCATCGCTAACAGCATCGACAGAAGGCTCCTTTTGGTTTGGTATAAAGCAAAGAGAAAAGAATTAAGACTACTGGGTTCATAGCAGGCATAGAAGGTCAAAGGCCGAGCCACTGATTCAAAGAGTTTGACTGCTGTTGCAGGTCTCCTTCAGAGCAAACAGTTAATGATAATTATGAGGAACTGAATCATTAACGTGACTACTGATAATTAGTGTTAGCATGATAATTAGGCATTAGCAAAGAGACAACTTTAAAACGATTCATATTTCCTGCATCTAGAAGTGTGATTTTCCAATACTGAATTTTAAAAATCCAGATTTTACCTCTACAACACTAAAGAGGTGTAACGATACATGATAAACATTTACACTACGTAAAAATATCAGAATATGCATTATGGTGCTAAAAATATTGACCAATTTAGCCTCTTTAATGTACTCGCTAATTTTTTACACTGATTAAACACTATGAAGTTTTACCTGCTGCTTCACAATGTTGACACTGAACTTTTTTGTCATTGAAATCTTTCTTTTTTTAAATTATTGCTTGAGTGTGAGTAAACAGGGAATCCTCGGCTTTCACGTAATTTGTTTTCTCTCTCAATTTGGTAAAAATGTAATGAAAGTGCCAAAGGCTACCAAACAGCTCTGTTTGCGGTGTGTAGCCCATGCCTGCAGTACAATGTCTCCTTTGGTGGTGATGCACATCATATGACATGTGCCAAGCATCATCTAGCAGCGTGCTGTGTTGGCCAGTCGTACATATCAAGAGCACACCACCATAATTTGTGTGCACCCATGATGTGACTATATTTGTAGCCCCCTGTGGAGAAAAGCGCTAGTGTTTCTACCACTATAATCATAAAATATAACGTCAAGAATAAAATTATCTAAATAAAAAGCTCTTCCTGCTTATTTCACTTGCTTTAAGCTGCATCACGGTTTCTGCAGTCTACGTTTTTAAAGTCCCCGGGAAATAAAAACAACCTCCGAGTTGCAACCTACAGGCTGAAAACAGCAAATTAGCGCCTGGGATGCTAATGGTACAAACCTAAACAAGCTAACAGCTGTTACCTTTTCTTTTGCAGTGTGTAGTTATTTTAATGCAAGAGCTCGCCTCCAGACGTGCAAACGTTCCCCCTTTGCAGCAGCGCCTTCACTGCATCCTGGGCTTAGCGTCGCCCATGATGTTTGTGATTAGTTTAAAGACATGGGAAACAAAGCAGGGTGTTTTTTTTTTTCCCTTATGGCAGAATGCGTTTGTGTGGAGCCAAACCTTTCTCCAGCACTGAGCGCTGTGGAGAGAGGTCCGGCTATGCGAGACTACAGGCGCACCAACTGTTGAGCCTGACGCGCTTTGCCAATGCGTTTTTGAAGCAGTCGCGCCTGTAGCGATGCATCTTTGTCTAACCGTTTTGAAAGCGTTTTCAAAGTTCCCGCAGTCGTCCGCTCCAAATCTGCAACATAGCTGCAGCAGCACATCCTGGCAAAACCACAGACATCTATGCGTAAATGCTGCATTAACTACTTCGACTTGTTGCTACATTACGTTGCCGTCGCTGCCTTTTTCGTTAGGGTCAAGACTGACCTGTGAACGAGGGAGCTGCCGTTTTTCTGGATAAAAAGCGCAATAATGTTTATTTCTGAACTGATCTCAGACAGTGGCGATGTACAAGAGTTTATGATCTACTTGGAGTAAATAAGTCTTACTCCATGCCGATGTGTAGATGTCTATGGGCCAAACTCTTAATCAGTGGCTCAGGCCAAAGGTCAAGGCCATGGAAAGGTCGTGCTAAGTTCAAAGGTCATGGTAAGGTCATAACACTGCATCAGGTCAACGCATTTATCCAGATGACGACTGACACTTCTATTCAAGTTTTAAAAAGCTGACCCCCTTCCCTTGATGCAGACACACTCACTCACCTACACACACACACACACCACACACACTGAACCTCATAATTTCCACATGATTTATAGTTAAAACATTACACTGTGGAAATCTCACACACACACTTATTTACACACACACACACACGTCCTTCATCCTCAGTTATTCATATAACCAGTAACATCAACAGACAACATGGCGGATGTGTGGATGGAGCAATATGATTGATAGATGACCCACTATGTCACATCTCACAGACACGCGACCATATAAGGAAAGAGATCCTTCACCGTGTCCAGTCCTTTGTTGCTAGGCAACTTCTGCTCCCAGATCTGCCAGAAGCTCGACTTGAAGGTAAGAACTCTTTCATTACAGTTCGTCAGCAGCCCTCAGAAACCTTGAATTGTTTTATTCTGCCTGTTTTTTTTTTGAATCAGGAGCTAACAAGTGAAAATACATCTTCAGTGGTGGAGGAAGAACTCAAATACTTCAATTAAGCAAAAGTACTGTATATAGTAAAAATACTCAGTTTATGTTAAAGTATGTATCATCAGGAGAATAATGCCCTGTGAGTTTATATGGTATATGTAATGATAAATATATAATATTATTTCTTACTACAAATTAATTGTTTACTTTTGTAGTTGGCTGACGTGAAGCCAACTTATATTGGGCTGCAACTGTTAGAGATGTTCCAATATTATTTTTTTCCTTCCCGATAACGATTTCGATACCTGAACTTTGTATATCAGCTGATATCAGGTACCGAAACAATACCAGTACATTTAAGAATATTTATATATGTTTCATAACAGCTGTATACTACTAACCCTGTATGAATGTGATATATGGTTGTAAAGTTTGGCATTTTCCTGAAGCAATTTGAAATTGAAAATGCTAACAATCGATTAATAATTAATGAGACACAAAATGCGTGTTTATTTCAAACTGTTTCCCTCGTGTTCATTTTTTTTCTCAGTTTTTTCTCATTTTAAGTTCCTTTTTTTAACCAATACCTCGAACAAAACTATGTCAAATGAGGCGCAATTACTGACATTTCTAGACAATAAATTAAGCATTGATTAATACAATTTTTAATCAGTTAAATTCTTATTGGTGATTAATCATTAATCATAAGTTTCCCTAATGTGATATGATTGCTATTCGATGTTGTCTGACCTGACTCAGACTGAACAAAATGCTCCTTTTCTGGGCTAATAAATGATGTGATATTGGATCAGTGCATAGACCGATCCTGCATTTTTAGACCATATCAGAGGCATTTCCGATATCAATATTGGTATCGTAACAACCCTATAACTAATGATTATTTTCATTTTGATTTAACTACTAGTTATTTTCTCCATTAATCGATTTATTGCTTGAGTTTACACTTTCTTACGTCTTATTTTGTTCAGCCAAAAGTCTGAAACCTCAAAATTTGTCGGTTTATTGTCATTTAAGACGAGAGAAATTCAAATCATTTTATTTGTTGCAGCGCCAAATCATAACAAAAGTTTATGTCAGGGCACTTTTCATAAGAGCAGCTCTTGGCTGTGCTCTTTATAAACCAACTGCATCAAAGTGCCACATTTTAGCAACTGAAACTCACAATTTCAAGGCTGTCTTTAACTAACTTCTGAGTTTTGAATCAAACACGAACATGTATCAGACCTATGTTCTTTGTTTTACTTTTACTTTTCTTCTTAAAGGCTAAATTTAAATCTTTGACTTTTTTGAAACAGAAAAGACTGTATTTCAAAGATTGTTGACTAAATTTATTTAAGTGAAAGTGAATTATGGTTAATAATTTAGATTTTCAATTGTGATCATTTAATTTTCAAGCACTCAAATAATGATAAATCAGGGTTACTAAAAGGTAAATTATCTCAACAAAACATTTATAACTTATAAGTTTATTTCAAAAATTAAAAGTGACTTAAAACTTAAAAATTTAGTTTTATACTTATACTTTAATACATTGTACATTTTTGAATGAAGGATAAACTGACTAATCAACTAATTGATTACTATTAAACCTGTCAGATAAATGTAGTGGAGTAAAAAGGACAATATTTGTCTCTGAAATGTAGTAAAGCAGAAGCAGAAAGTGTCATGAAATGGAACAACTCAAGGAGAAGACTGATACTTAAATGCAGTATCTGAGTAAATGTACTCTGTTACATTCCACCACTGTAGATTTTAAAGTGTCAAAATGTCTCAGTATCGATGTGGAAAAATCATTTTTTAATTCTAAACGTTTGCTCTGTAGGAAAAACAAGGTTTTCTCAGGGTGCTGACACATCATGTCTGTGATGATTTCTTTTCATTGTGGTATTTATTTATTTTTTTTTTCAAACTGCTACTGTTTCCCTACTTCACAACTGACTCACACAGACAGACACCAACAGACAGAGTGATATTTACAGTATGTACAACATATTTTATCCTCCGTTTACTGCAGGCGGGAGGAGAGGCAGGGAGCTCTGGGTTTGGACTGGAACGTGCCCTTTACCTCAGTCATACTGCAGGTAGAAACCTCGAAAGGTTGTTGAAAGTGTTTTTTTTTTTTTTTTTTTTTTTATGTGAGGTTTGGAAATCACTCAGTAAATTTGAGTTACAGTACGAAGCCTGGAGAATAGGTGAAGGACGGGTGTTGGGTGATAGAAAGTGTCCTTAAGAGCAGTGGAGGGGGACACTGAGTCTATGTAGATAAGGCTCGTTGTTTTGTGTTTTTTTAAATTCAGAATAATTTTTAAATGTTAATGTCTTTGATAAAAAATCAATACTACCTAAATCCAAGTGGTTTTAAAAAATAATATTTAAGTGAGAACATAAAATCTGGATGAATGATAAAGTTGAAAGTTTGGGAAAATGCTTCAGTGTTTTTCTGCAAGTTTGGAGCTGATTAGCCTAGCTTAGCATAAAGACTGGAAACAGAGGGAAACAGCTAGCCTGGCTCCAAAGAACATCTTAAAAGCTGACTTGCTGTTAACGTGCTGTATCTTGTTTCTTTAATCTGTTCGCAAAATTGTAAAAACAACATTGAGGTTTTATGTGGAGTTACTACTTGAGCTTAGTCAGGCATCGTCAGAATAATTCGATAATGTGATCAGATCAGCATCGAAACACATGATGTAGTGGTGCTTGGTCCCAATTGGTTTCCAATCAGGGCACAAAATGACGGCTGCATGGTTACAACCTTTCTTACAGCTAAATGGTGCACTAAAATATGTTTTAGGCAAAAAAAAAGTCAATGTAGTAACAGAATCTTGATCCATATTTGATCAGCACTCTCTAGTTTTGACAGTTTGCTCTGAGTTTCAGGAGCCTCCGTTGGAGACAGGACACCAAGTGGTGGCTGCCATCTTGTATTAAAGCTAAACGGTACATTAAAATATGTTCTGAAAACTTTTTAGGTGAATGTTATAAGAGAATCTTGATCTATGTTTGCTCAGCACACCATAGTTTGACAGTTTGATCAGAGTTTCGGGAGCCTGAGGTGCTGAGCTGAACAGACCTGCTGATTGGACGCAATTAGACACATCTACAACCAGTCAGAGCAGTAAAATTGCAACACGTGGCTTTTCAAATCTGGACCAGTGACTCTCCTCTGTCAATCATCATATAAAAGCCACCCCATGTAAAATTAATGGTTGTGATTGACCCAACGGGATACTGTCTGACTGGAAGACAAATCCGCCAGAGCAAATGAAAACATGAGCTCAGCAGATTTGTTTGGTTTACAGGCTAACAGGAAAAATTTCCCTGGAGAACAAGAGCGCAGTTTGCCTTCTTGTTTATAGATTCAAGGAAATATACACGTTAATTTGTGAGCTTCAGGGGTGCCGGTATGCCGACTTTTGAACTTTGAGCAATTCTTTTAGTCTTAGGCTAATCTAGCTCCATGCTTTATGTACAGGCATGAGAATGCTATATCATTTCTAATCAAACTCTTGACTAGAAGGCATATTTTAATATTAAAATATTACTTAAAACCAATCTGCTCCTTTTCAAAAATCAGGTATAAACTGAAAACAATGAGCCTTATCTACCTATAGAGCCGATGACAAGTGCTGGGGTCCGAGGAGTCGAACCTATG
Organism: Lutjanus argentimaculatus; assembly: GCA_034769285.1. Taxonomy (NCBI): domain Eukaryota; kingdom Metazoa; phylum Chordata; class Actinopteri; order Lutjaniformes; family Lutjanidae; genus Lutjanus; species Lutjanus argentimaculatus. The sequence continues at coordinate 378,640 of JAWZSL010000101.1, read as the reverse complement.
AAAGAAAGGGCTGAGATTTAGGATAGTAAGAGGAATTCATCAGCAGCGTAAACAGGCACAGAACTCAAACATCTCCTTGGGTTGGTGGGTGCCAGGTAGAACAAATGAGAAACGTCCTTCAGGTCAGCGGAAGGAGAGCTGGAGGGTAAAGGCAGGAGAAATGGGACGTTTCCCCGGAATAAATGGAAGACATCCTGGTTGCAGAGCGGCAGGGATTACAGAGAAAATAATCCCTAAACCAGAGGGAACGTTTGTTAATGAATCAGTTGTTTGCAATTCTTATGAAAGTGGTTTGAGGCCTTTTGCAGAGCCTCTGCGTTAAGTGTCATTCGGACCAGAGGTAAGGGCCATTTTCACGAAATGGGTCCAGTCCCATGAGACACTGGGTGATGTAATACAGGATGTGTCCAATAGCACCTTCATGGTGTCCCAGTGTTGATATGGTGCGTGTCCTTCAAGCAGCAGTGAGGTGACTTCATTAGTGTCTTGCCAAACATCTGACAGACGTTTATTGAAGCTAATCAAAGAGAAATACTTTTCCAGTGCAGCAGCAGAGACGGGACTTGTGAAAGTCATCAGTAGATTAAATGCTAGTCTAGACCAGAGGTGAGGACTGGTATGATGAGAACCACTGGAACAAAGGAGAATTTGATTTATTCTGTGTCAAAGACTAAAGGAGAGCAATCCTGTTCCAGTCGATAAAACGGAACGTCTTAAAAGACCAACGGGAGGGGAACTTATTTGGTGTCCAGTACAAGCAACAAAGCTGTCCTCACCCAGAGGCAATGGAACTTGTTTGGCTTCCAGTAAATTAAGAAAGTGGACAAAACAGGTAGAGTTCTTGACCAGGGGTTAGGGAACTTGTTTGTTTCCAGTTGGTAAAATGGGACATGTTCTAGTCCAGAGATTAGGGAATTTATTTGGTTTCCAGTGGATGAAATGGGATGTGCTCTAGACTGAGGAACTGAGGAAACTCATTTGGTTTGTCAGTGGAAGAACAGGTTGAGTTCTAGGATAGATTTGGGGGAATTTGTTTGGTTTCAATCAAGAAAGTGGAAAAGCAAGCTGAGTTCTTGACCACAGGTCTGGGAACTTGTTGATTTCCAGTTGATAAAAGGGGATGTGTTCTTGAACAAAGACTGTGGAACTTATTTGGTTTCAAGAGGATAAGACCGGATGTGTTCTAGACTGAGCAGTTGAGGAGGCTCATTTGGTTTCATTGGAAGAACAGGTTGAGTTCTAGAGGAGATTCTAGTGAATTTGTTTGGTTTCTTGTACTTGACACGGAACATGTTCTAGACCAGATTTGAGGGAGCTAATTTGGTTTCCACTTGATAAAAAGCAAATGTTCAAGAACAGAGGTGGGGGACCTTGTTTGGTTTCCAATAAATGAAAAATGATACATTCTTGACCAGAGGAGAGGGAAATAATTTGGTTTCCAGTTGATAAAAAGGGACGTATTCTAGGCCAGAGGTGAGGGAACTAATTATGTTTCTAGGAGATTGAACAGGATGTACTCTAAACCAGATTTGAGGGAACTTGCTTAGTTTTCAGTAGATGAACGAAGACATGTTTTACACCAAAAATGAGGGAACTGGTTTGGTTTCTAGTAGAAGAAACAGGGATTCTTGACCAGAGGTGAGGGAACTAATTTGGTTTCCAGTAGATTTAACAGGACATAATCTAGAACAGATTTGAGGGAACTTGCTCAGTTGTCAGTAGACGAATGGAGATGTGCTCAAGGCCAAAACTGAGGGAACAGGTTTGGCTTACAGTAGAAGAAACAATAATTCTAGACCAGAGGTGAGGGAACTAATTTGGTTCCCAGTAGGTTAAACAGGATGCACACAAGACCACACTTGAGGGAACTTGCTCAGTTTTCAGTTGACGAATGGGGGTAGGTTTCAGACCAAAAATGAGGGAACTGGTTTGGTTTCTTGTAGAAAAAACAGGTATTCTAGACCAGAGGTGAGGGAACCAATTTGGTTTCCAGTAGGTTAAACAGGATGCACACAAGACCACGTTTGAGGGAACTCGCTCAGTTTTCAGTAGGTGAATGTGGGTGGGTTGTAGACCAAAAATGAGGGAAGCGGTTTTGATTTTCCAGTACAAGAGTATGGGATTCTAGACAAGAGATGAGGGAACTTTCAGTAGATCAAACGCGATATATTCTCTTCAGTGTCCAGAAAACGAAAAGGAACACGTCCAAAAACAGCAATGAGGGAACTTGCTTGGTGTGATGGTTCCTGGTTCTGATTTAAGAGAAGTCATTTGGTTTCCAGTAGATGAAAACGTCCTCCTAAAACCAGATGGTGATGGACTTGTTTGGCTTCCAGAACATAAAACTTGTTTGGTTTCCAAAAGAGCAATCAGGATGTATTCTACACTGTAGGTGATGAAACTTGTTAAGTCCTTAACTGGGACCAACAGGACACGTTCTGGACCAGGCTTGAGAGAACTTGTCTAGTTTCCAGGATGAGTGTGGTTTATGGGGGTTCCAGTAGAACAAACAAGCAGTGTTGTGTTTGGTTTCCAGTCTGTGAAAGAGGATGTGATTTAGACCAGAGGTGAAGGAACTTGTTTGGTTTCCAGTATTGGGGATTCGGGTTCTGGTTCTGGTGCTTCTCCACTGGTCTGTTCTTCAGTGCTGCTCACAGTGTTGGAGTCTACGGGAGCCTCATCCTTAACAAAGTTAACATAAGCACAGATTGAATACTCATATTACTTTTTTCCCTATTAATTGTAATTTACTGGTTTTGTGAGTTTCCAAAAAGTTACAGAAAGACAGTCTGCCTGGTGTTATTGACAAAAAATGAAGCTCACAGTTTTGTTTTAAAATGAGGAAACACAAATGAAGAGTAACCACAGAACACAGTTATTTCTGCTTTAAGTAACAGAGTTCCTAAAACCAGAGTGAAAAAACTTGGTTCCTCCTTTTTAGTCTGTACAGTATGTGTGTAGTAATGGTGAATGTTTGTGTGTGTGCTCTTACCGTCACCCAGGGGTGTGAAAGGACTTCCTCGGCAGTGAAACGAGTGTCCACGTTCACCTGCAGCATCTGACTAATCAGCATCTGGAGAACAGGTCATGTGACTGTTAGCAGCCTGTAGTAAACTGTCTTAATTCATGTTCTGTTGAATCTCTTGTAAAGAGACGCCTAGTGGGAATATCACCACACGATATCACCAAAATCTGTGCTTTTTTGAGGCTTAAAAATGTTTTGATTTCATTATTAATCAACACAAGCCATGTTTCTGTCCAAACATATTGCTAATTTTAACCGAATTTTGAGAAAATTGGTAAAAGAAATGTGTGAGTGAATGTTTTTCTATCCACTACTGTTATGCAGTTATTAGGAGCTGGTTCACTGAGATAAGCAGCAGGTGGCAGCAGTCGTAAAGGACACAACAAAATTACATAATTAAAAGAGCGCCAGTTTAACTTCAAACTGTGAAAAAATCTGTATAAAAAAGGATGAAATAAGACATTTCTGTTAAAAATATGTTGATGGAAACATGGCAACTATGTTTAACTAAACTTTGTGTACAGTTTGTTTTTTAGTTGACTGCAAAACCTGTGTGTCTGACTACAACAACTACAACATGTGAACGCACTGTCTGACGACATGTTTACTGTCAGTAGTGAGTGAGTGGTACCTTCGCTGGCAGGCTGATGGTGTCCCAGTCCGGAGACGGAAACTCCAGCTTCCCCCTGAGGATCTGATCAAACAGCTCCTCCTGGACGTTATTCTCACTGAGGGGAGGAAGAGGAGGGACATGCTGCTAATGAAGTGGACCTCAATGATCAATGATCGGTCGGTGACATAAAAAAAACGTGTATTAATCAATATACGACACAATAAGACACTATATTAGTAAAATGAATTAATTATTTAACGATGCAGGACTAGATGAACAAGCTCTAGTTGACATTGTTGGTTATTCATTAATGGAAAACTTTGGGTAACACTTTATTAGAGGGAGTGTGCATAAGACTGTCATTACACTGTTATAACCATGACACAACACCTGTCACAAACATGAAGGAATCTTTATGCATATTAAGCGTCATTTTGTCTGACAATTATGCCAATACAAAGTTGACACTGTTTGCGATCATTGTGTTTGTTATGACAACCTGACATTAATGAAGAAGTTATAAACACGATATAATGGTTTCATGACAGCCGATATAACAACCAACCACATGTGACAGGATAATACCATGTGAACACATAAAGCTAAAAAGTTTCTTTCAGTTTGATAATTAGGCCTGTTATGGCATGCTTATGACAGGTAATGTCTTGATTAATGTCAAGTTGTCATAACAATGATATTATTGGTTTGATTTATGTCAAGTTGCCATAACAAAGACATCTCAAACTATGTCAACTTTGCTTTCCTTCATGTTCATGACAAGTGTTATGTCATGGTTATGACAAGTGTTATGTCAGTCTTATGCACACCCCTTCAAATAAAGCGATATCAAACATTGTCCACACTGACCTTCTGAATGGAGGGAATCCACACAGCAGGATGTAGGTGATCACTCCCGCCGCCCAGATATCCACTTTCAAACCATAGCTACACACACACACACACACACACAGACACACACACCAGTTTAATATGAGCGTTAATTAACTTCTTATTCTTCCCAGAAACTGTTTTTCAGCTCTTCTTCTCTCTCACCCGGTCTCAGCGATGATCTCCGGGGCGACGTACGTCGGCGTGCCGCACACAGTGTACAGAGGTCCCTCCACCACCGTCGCCAAACCAAAGTCACCCAGCTTCAGTGATTTGGTGCCGTCTGGATACTCACACACCTGCAACACACAGAAAATAACACTTCTAATACACACAGTATGCTTCTGTCGCATTTAAAAACTGAAGAGGGGAATAAAAAAGAAAATCCAGGCCAGATGTTTCCTCCTGTTCATAGCCTTTAAGCTAACAGGCTGCAGCTTCATATTTACCACGCAGACACGAGAGACGTATCAAATCTTTTCATCTAAATCTCAACAAGAAAATCAATAATTTCCCAAAATATCAAATGTGTTAGTGTGTACCAGCAGGTTCTCTGGTTTGATGTCTCGGTGGACGATGTTCATCCTGTGCAGGTACTTTATGGCTCCGGCCAGGTTGAACACCATGGCGCTGGCGTCACGCTCGCTGTACTTTGTGGAGGAGGTGATGGCGTCAAACAGGTCGCCGCCCTGAACGAGACAGAAGCATGAAAACAGTAGTTCTTCACACACACACACACACACAGGGGGAAAGAAATGGAAACAGGAAGAAGAGAGGAAGAGAAAAAAGAGGAAGGGGCACCTTGACGAGCTCCATGACCAGGAACAGCTGACTGGGCGTTTCATCCACCTCGATCAACTGGATGATGCTGGGATGTCGAACCCTCCGCAGCACCGCCACTTCATTTTCTATCAGATGCTCCTGTTCACACACACACACACACACGCTCATTTGTAAATGTCTGAAGGTTGTGTGTGGTTAAATTCAACTCCTGGTATAAGTGGAATCATCTCTGAGGTTTCCTTCAATTACTGAAGGCTATAAATCATCGTTACCTTCCCACAGCAGCGAGCTTTATCAATGATCTTCAGAGCATACTCCTGTCCCGTCGACCTGTCAATCAAACAACAAACTTGTACAGTCGTCCATTAATCCGGACTAAATCTGAATTTTCATGAAAGTAACTAAGACTGCAACTAATAAACTGTTATTAAATAAAATAATAAAAATGTCATGATTTCCTGGAGCTCAATGTTGACGTCTTCAGATGTCTTGTTTTGTCAGACCAACAGTCCAAAACCAAAAATATTAACTTTAAGATTATATAACAGAGAGTGAAAATTGGAATGAACAAATGTTTGTCATTTTGATTAATGCTGATTAATTTTCTGTTGATCGACTAATTGTTTAATAGATTAATACTTTTCAAATTAACCAGAATAATGCTTTGATACTGAAGTTAAAAAGTGTTATTAATTTGGTGGGAAACCATACAGACATGATTCACTGTTTGATGATGAAATATTGAATATTTTTAAAATCTTTACTTATAAACTGGATATGTTGTGGAAGAGTATTGGGGCCAGAAATAAGGGGGAAAAATGAGGAGAAAGATTTATTATTTTATTTTGCATTATAGTTGATTTGTAAACAATTAAGTTGAAAATGAAGTCAAAATGTTGAATAAGGCTGGAAAAAAGTTGACAAGTCAAATAAAGTCAAAAATTAAATAGAAATGTCAAAAATAAAAGTCGCAAAAGAAGCTGAAATGTTGAATAAGGTTGAAAATACAGTTCAAATGTCAATGAAGTAGAAATGTCAAAAATAAAGTAGAAATGTCTAATAAAGTCAAAATAAAGTTGAAAACAAAGTCAAAATGTCGAATAAAGCTGAAAATAAAGTTGGACTGTCAAATACAGTCAAAAATAAAGTAAAAAATAAAGTTGAAATGTCGAATCAGATCAAAAATAAAGTTAAAGTGTTGTAAATAAAGTAGCAAACAAAGTTGAATAAAGAACCTTAAGTATCAGAGCCAGACTTAATTCTAAAAATTTCGACTTCATTTTAACATTTTGACTTTATTCCAGACTTTTCAACTTTATTCTTTATAATTTGAATTATTTTTACAGTGTAAGATAATTACGATTTTTTAAACAGACATGAAATTAGATTTAACTGTACTACATTTACATTAAATATACTATATTTTCCTTGTATTCTGTTATTGTTATTATATATTGTTACGATTTTTTTCTGGTGCAATATTACAGACTTCTGTCATTGAAATGTACAGTATGAACAGGCTTTAATTCACACTGCAGAGTCTGTACTGTTAATACTCTTTAGTTTAAAATGGTGACATCTGGAGTGACTTGAACTGAGTGTTTTGATGCTCCTCACCTCTCCACACACTCCTTCACCACAGCAAAGTTTCCATCTCCGATCACTTTCCCCACCTGGTACTTCTCGTTGATGATGGAGGAGGAAACAGACCGATTCCCGTTCACTGTGAGGAGAAGAAGAGACATTTTGGGGTCTTTAATCAGGGTGGTGACTTTAATTCTTCACCGATTTTACTCCAGTTTGAGCCCGCGACCTTTACAGAACCAACCAGCTCCATGAAGTTCCAGAGTTTGACAGATTTTATTAAGAACTTCACTGCTGAAACCAGGAACTCAAAGGTTCTCTGTCACCTTTTCTCACTTTGAGCCACTGAAGTTTTTTCTGCTTCAGAGTCTGTTGACTTTCAAACACTCGAGAGACCAGAGACTCGAGGCTTTCAAGCTGCAAGGGTGTTTTTTTTTTTTTTTTAGGGCTCTTCTGCCTTTTCTTGAGATGCTGTTTTTAAAAATTCACTTAGATACTCAGCCTAAAATCCCAAAGCCTCAACTTCCAGCAGCCGTTTAAAGCACGTCATAAATGTTTTTTGTTTTTTAAGTTGCATGATGCAGCTCTTTTATCAGAAAGTTGCTTTTAAAAAAATGTCCGTCCAAGTTGGACTCATCACCTTAAACTTCTTCTGCAGTGACAAACAGCGACTGTTAGAGCTGCGGCTTCAGTTCAGCCAAAACTTCACCAGACAACTATGTTTGTAGTGTGTTGTTGCCGCGTACATAAAAACCCAGTCGAGGGCAGCAAACACCACAGAGTTTTTTTTACTTAAACTTGTATTAAACAGTAGATAATTATCTTTTATTCTCTTTGTGTTTGATATTAATCCTCTCTGCCTCCTGGGCTAATTTTTGGGCCATTTGGGTTTTCGTTGTACGACTACTGAGGCTGTGCTCATGCATATGTTTAATGTTTTTTTTAAATTTTATTTTATTTTAACAATACAAACCAGACAACTACACTATAACACATCATAAACCACTGAGATAAACAAACACCATCAAAACAAATAATGAGTAGAAACCCTGTGAACAAGAACAGTTTAAAAAAAAAAAAAAAAAAATAGAGCACACAAAAAACCAAAACAACAAGGAAAGAAAACAGGGGAATGTAAATCGCTCTTTTCCCTTCAATTCAAAAATAAATCTTTTACCTATTAGTATAATAGTATTAATATACTGGGACATCCTTCTCTTAATTCACAAAGCATTATTGTCTGTTTTGACAGTCGTCCGAACCAAAATAAATGCAAAATATCTTCTGTTTCAAATCAACAGAAACCTCCATCCTCTTCCACACCCCAACTAAAAATCAGTTTTCTTGTTGGCAGTATCTTGTATAGATTTTTTCATTGAAACTACTGTGACTTGGAATCTACAGCTGCTTTATAAATTAGATTATACACTTGTCTCCATGGCGATGGGATATCAAACATCCCCTCCCAGTACAACTGAAGTTTGTCTGGCTTTTCATTTAAATAATTTTCCCTCAAAAATGATTTGTACCTCAAAAACACTGATCTTTTTTCTTTTAAGCCAAAGACAGTTTTTCAGGGCAGGTTTACACACCAAGCCAAAGGGACTGCAGTTATTAATTGATATATTTAATGTTTTTTGACTTTTTTGGAATTTCAACCTCAGCTCCAATATGAACTTCCATTAACTTCCATTAAAACCAAACTTTGCCAACGGACCATCGAAACACGATTTTTTAAAATATCCTTTTGCTTTCCTGCGCGTATGCCTTAAAAAATGTAATTTTTCTGTTTTTCACAAGATGGCGCTATTTTCTCACCTCTGCCATCAGTTAAAGAACTCCTGAGCTACTGATGCTGCTGCAGACCAGCTGAATATATATTTCAACTAAAAATGCTCTGTGTTTCTTAGTGATGGTATAGTGTCGTGTGTGTGTGTGTGTGGTGTGTGTGTGTGTGTGTGTGTGTGTGTGTGTGTGCGTGTCCAAAATACAGACACTGAAATCCATATAGTGAAAAACAGCTCAGTGTAAATAAAAAAAACAAACTGTTTTTTATGATCCCACAGCCAATCGAGCATAAATTCAGTCATAAATTCACTGGATTGTCATTAGTTTTACAGGCCATTGAAGCAAAAAATAAAATGTGATAGAAAATGATGAATTTGTATTGGTATGGATGGTGTGGGAGTGTGTATGCGCTGAAATAAGTGTGTGTGAGACAGATACTGTGCTGAGAATCAATGTTTCACCTCCCTGTCTCATCATGTAAACAAGCTGGCATTTACACGATTAAAATCCTGAAAATGAAGATGAAAATGTTTTTTATGATAAAGACTTATTATAAAATGATACTTATTATAAAAAAAAGTTTTTTGTAACAACACATCAATATCATATTTATATTCATATTAATCATAAAGGCCAGAGGAGTAAATTAGTATAAATTTAAAATCTGACCCTGCACAAAAAAATTAACATGCATTAAAATGAATGCAGTAACTAATAGCTGACATATACCACACTGTTATAATCCCCCTCTAGAAAATCCACTTGGCACTTAATTGTTTATACTTCAGTTATCGTATTTTTTCATTAAAAAAAAACAAAAAACAAAACAAAACAGTGGCATCATGTAAACAAGCTGACATTTAAAGGGTTAAAATCCTGATCAACAATAAGGTTAAAAAATATATAAAAAATGTATCAAAACATTCATATCATTTATATTCATATTAATCATAAAGGCCCCAAAATGGGCCGAAGGAGTAAATTCAGGATATGTTTTTAAAGATGCACTGAAGGTTAAGAGCTGTAATAATCTATATGAATCATTCTGAGTTTATTTTTATTATTATTATTATTTCTCTGTTTCAGTCCCACACACACAGTTACATGTAGATCTACAGTTATATTATTTCTGTCTTCTTTTGGAAGCTGCTTTCATAAAGAAGATTCAGATAGTTTTCTAACAGACTCTACTGCTAAAAAAAACAAAAACAAACCAGCTGTTATTCATGTTCATGTATCTGTGGAGCTGCAGGTTGCAGACCTCCGGCCTAAAGGGATTATTTTAAGTCCCGCCCACTGTAAATCAAAACATGATTGGTTAATTCTCCCGTCACATCCTAAACAAACACAGGCTGTGGCCTTCTGTCCCAGTGATGAAGTTTTAACCAATGAGAGAGCCAGCTCTAACTTCTCTCTGACTGGAACTCTGTTTTCCTGTTTTCAAGACAGGAACCCTTTCATTTCTGAAGCAAGGTTGATAGAAAATTAGAAGAGAACAGCCTAATAATTAAACAGAATAAATTAAATATAATATATTTAAATATAAAATTTGAAATAGTCATATGTTAGGCCTCCTAACTCAAAACTTTTTTTAGTCTTGGTAGGAGGACATTTTAGACCGGACCTAAAATTTAAATCCATGGTTTTAAATCAACTCTGGCACAGATCAGACAAATATGGAAACACACACCTTCGACGGTGGTGTCGTCCAGCTGCTGGGCCTCTCCGTTCACATCGGTGGAGGAAGCATGACGAGGAGACATCTGGAGATAAAAAAAGAGACAGACGTGAGGGACACACTCGGAATGAGAGGGTGGAAACAGGCAGAAAAAGTTTCTAATTCAAGATTTAAAGAAAAAGATAAAAGGAGGAAAAGAAACTTTAACACTCAGGGAGAGAAGAGACACAAACTGTGAGGATTCAGGAATAAATAAATAAATACAACTAAATTCAAAACACAAGCATATATTCTGTTAATCTTTTTAAAAATGAAATAACACCAACATATACATTTTGTAAAATTAATTTATATATTTATCAAAATGCAGCAATCGTGTGTGGTAAACTGTAAAGACTGCAGATATTCACAGTATTTTTCTGTTAGATAATAACCATCAGTGATCAGATTCAAATTTTAGATTCATCTACAATTACTCAGAGTGAGAAACAGTTAAATGTTAAATGTTATTTTAACATTATTAATAATAACAAATTCCCACCTAGAACCATCGCAAAAAATAATCACAGCCTAAAGGGAAGAGGCTGGAAACGAGTACAAAAATAAAACCATAAAAAAGTTGTAAACACTGCTATCTGTAATAAGTAATAAGGACTTTGTTTGTGATTTAGGTGCTGAGACAAGTGTTACAACCGTCCCTGGTCTCCCCTACTTTATTTTTAAACAAGTCTAATTAGTTTATTATTTTTATTATTATCCTCTTTTTATATTTGTCTGCTGTTGCTTCATGTTTGCTTTTTAAATGCATTTTCTGTCATGTTTTTAAGTATTTATTGTCTTGCTGTTAGCTTTTGTTTTTAATGATCTCAAATGCAATTTTAATGTTCCTTTTATGTTTTATTTTAATGTATTTCTAAGTTCTTGTAAAGCACCTTGAATTGCCTCGTGTATGAATGGTGCTATACAAATAAAATTGCCTTCCCTCGCCTATTGAAATTGGAAATCGAGACCACTTGTGAAGTTTTATTAACAGCAACCAAGATGCATCACCAACCAACCAACCAATCACGCAAAAACAGCCATTTCTGTGTTGCTCGGGAAATCGGTAAAATCGGTAAAAATGATCACATTTCCTCTGTCTTGTGTGTAATTTATATAAAAAATAATTCTAAATGAAAATACAGACACTTCAAGGAAAAAAGTTGGGTACCAGCAGCGTTGTATTTTTTAATAAAAGTTATATCACATAAATTTAAATTAAGCTACTGTTTTATTATGCTGTTATTGGCTTGTTTACGTGAGTATTTCTTATAAATACCACAGATAGTTTCACACACAGAAAATGTTTATGTTTCTTCTATAAGTCAGGATGTTTACTCTACGTGGAGATTCTGCTTTAATCAGTTTATTAGTCCTGAAACAGGATCCAGAGCAGCAGCGTCATGTACGCTGTAATATATAGCTGTCAAAATGTTATATATGTGCACTGTATAGAAATTAATCAATCAGTCATTCTGACCTTGAGGCTGCGTCGCGTCCCGGGGCTGGTCGGGGAGGCGCCGGACCTGGGCGACTTCCCGGCCTCGCTGGCTACACACAAGAGAAAAAAAGAGCCATCTGATTGGTCAGAATAATCTGCACAGAGCATTTTTTAGAGCAGCGTGGTTTTCTCATTGGTTCACACCTGGACCAGGAGACTTTGTCCTGGACGGGCCTTTGGGTGGAGTCTTGGAGGAGGAGAAGCCGGAGCTGCTGGGAGTCTTGGTGGATGTGGCTTTTGGAGCGGCGGCGGCTGAGCGAGATGCCTTCGCTCTGCACTCTGCAGAGAGAGAGGGAAAAGGAGGAATATGACAATTATTACTCATGTTACACTGTTCAACTAACTGTATTTTACTGTGTTTTACTTGTGTGTGTCAACCAGATTAATTACTGTGTTGTTCTTCTTTAATGAATAAATAAATAATGTGACAGCTGGTCAGCTTGTTCTGTACTTTAGTTTCATTACTGTAGTAATTCAGGCCTGAGCACAGACCGGTGTGAGGGCTCTATTGGAATTTCTTGGATTTTTCTTATTATTTTTCTTCTTCGTCCTCTTCAATCGCATTTTTAAGGGGCTAAAAAAAAGCAGCGCCCTGCAGCAAATTTAACCGACATGCACGAAAACTGGTACGCACGTGTATCATGACCAGACAAACAAAAAAGTCTCTAGGTGTCATAGCCTACACCCAACAGGAAGTCAACCATTTTGAATTAAGTGGTCATTTTAGGCGTTTTCCACATGTTGTATTTTAACAAACTCCTCCTACAGAATTAATCAGGTTGACTTCAAAACTGGTGTGTATCATCTAGACCAATTATTCCCAAAGACAGGTGGGTCACAGCAGATTTTATTTGGGTCTCCAGATAAATAAAAGACTGGAGGAAATTCTTACTAAATGCACTTGTTTTGTCTCATTAATGATGTTGGCTAAAATCGTTTTCTTGATGAGAGGAAATGAAAACAATCACATGGCCTGTTAACTCAGCCTAAATGCATTCATTTCTAATTCATAAAGTATTTAATATGTCTGTGCTGTATGTTTTCACTAACAAGATACTATAAAGTGATGCTGAAGCAGCAGTAAAAAGTATCAGGAATGTTCATAAATGCACAAATTAGCTCTCCCCAAGATTTGTTGAAAACACCTACTGTCAGTTGGTTTGTCATTTTTAAAAAGTAGGTCCCCAGGAAAATCCTGTACTGGACAACTTTGTGATCAAAAGTTATCAAAAGATTCAGTAGACTCGGAAGGTCGCAGCCGTGGTGCGGCATTAAGTTTCTGTCATGTCTCGCCATGAAACACGAAATTGCTTTAACTTGTAAATGTAAATCAGACCTGGGCAAAATGACTGGAATGTGGCCTGCAATGTCAGCATGGAAATACCAAAAATTAAAAGCCTAGCAAAGACACTCAATACCATTACACTGTTATCAGACCTTTATTTTGAAACACAAAGGTACTAGTACAAGAGGGCAATAATTTGAGTTGCACTGTAAAGAAAATGTTCATTAAACTGTCTCATGTCCTAAATAATATTAGTCTTCATCTGTGTATTATCGTGACATTGCTGCACAAAATAAACATGAGCCTGCAGAGTAAAGAAAACTTCTTCTTCCACCCCAGTGTAATTCCTTGTGTTTGCCTTGAATTTGACCACAGGTCAAAACAAGCAACAATTTGAATTTAGTAAATGGAAATGGCCCCAAAAACACACAAAGAGCCATTAAACTATTTGTACAAATATTGACTATATGCACACATCTGCAGGGCGACAGAACACAATCACTAAATTATTTTTATTGAGCGCAAGATTCATTGGACAGTCGGAGCTGCAACATTTGACTGATCGATTGGCTATTAATGACTGAGATAGGTTTGAGATCATTTCCCAACTATTTTGGCAACCAATCAGTCATTTTTTAAAGAAAAAAATTATCAGGGTTCTCTAATCCCAGCATCATAAATGTATGAAAAAATTATTTTTATTTACTTATTTATTTATTTATTTATTTTTGAAAGGTACCAGTGCCATGTTCATTAGTAATGACAATGAACTGTATCTTTTATATTAAACTGTAACTTTATTCACGTCATTCTGCACATCCATTGTTGTTTATGGTTGTTCTACTTTTGCTGCTACTATCTTTGCAGCCTGTTTGCAGCCTGCATGGTTCACTGTAAAACATCAAGTTTTAGACCCTGCCAACAAAATATTAGCCCACAGGTGAAGGTGTTTCCTCAGTTTGTTCTCAAGGACTGCTGTTCTTATGTCAGTATATTTTATAATATTAATTACAACATCATTGTTTGTGTGTGTGTGTGTGTGTGTGTGTGTGTGTGTGTGTGTGCACGTCGGGTGGTGGAGGTGTTGTTTTATTGTGCGCTGCACTTTGTTTCTGGATAACAAACCGTTGCTATGGACACAGTTCTGATCAGAGACTCTGGAGGAACAATAAAATCATTGTTAAATAAATATTTTGTGTCAAACCATTGATTTTGTTGTGGTACATATGTATGATATCTCTATCAAGTTCTGTCAGAATCCCTCCTCTTCATCATTGTTTTTTTGTTCTCTCTGCTGTTGTTGTTGTTGTTTCTCAGGCTGATGTCACTTTGACCACGGGCAAAAGAACAACAAAGAAAACTATTTGCAAATGAGCCCCAGAGCAACAGGAACTCGTGACAGGATGCTTCACCCTGTCCTGAGGCTGCACATTACAATTTGCTATCTATCTATCTATCTATCTATCTATCCATCCATCTATCTATCTATCTATCCATCTATCCATCCATCCATCATCTATCCATCCATCCATCCATCTTTCCATCCATCCATCCATCCATCCATCCATCCATCCAGCTCTTTCTCTCAGGTCTTATTCATGTGTGGAGAGAAAATCAATTTTGTCATTTGTGCGTACATGTGTTTTGTTTTTTGTTTTTTTATTGTGGTTAATTTTTTTTTTTTGGTAGTTTCACACTTGCTTTTTAATGTGAATTTCTGCAAACCTCAGCAGGTTCTACAGTGTGTATTTCAGTAGCTCATCGTGTAACATCATGACTCTTTTCCTCTCACATCACTCATTGTACCTCCCTTATTATATCATATTTAATCCATCTTTCAGTGTCATAAATATCTCATGTTATACTTGCCTTTTTTTTTATATCTCTGTGTTTCGATGTGTTATGGTACAAGAGAGGGCAGTAATTTGAGTTGCACTGTAAAGAAAATGTTCATTAAACTGTACCATGTCCTAAATAATCTGCAGAGTACAGAAAACTTCTTCTTCCACCAAAGTGTAATTCCTTGTGTTTGCCTTGAATTTGACCACAGGTAAAACAAGCAACAATTTGAATTTAGTAAATGGAAATGGCCCCAAAAACACACAAAGAGCCATTAAACTATTTGTACAAATATTGACTATATGCACACATCTGCAGGGTGACAGTACCTTGTGACAGGATGTTTTTTCCCATCTGACTGAAAACACAATCACTAAATTATTTTTATTGAGCACAAGAGTTGGAGTTGCAACATTTGACTGATCGATTGGCTATTAATGACTGAGATAAGTTTGAGATCATTTCCCAACTATTTTGGCAACCAATCAGTCGGTGTGAGTCATTTTTTAAAGAAAAAAGTTATCAGAGTTCTCTGATCCCAGCATCATGAATATGAAAAAACTATTTTCTGTGAGACTCTTCTGTTTTCTTTTCTTTTCTTTTCTTTTCTTTTCTTTTCTTTTCTTTTCCTCCTGCCCCTGTCAAAATTGTGATTTTTTTTTCAGTATTTATCCCTTTTTCTCTGCCAATTCTTTTTGTAAACTCAACTAGAGATGAGATGCATGTAATTGCTCTAACTTTGTACATTACGGGTGAAATCCTATAATATGTGTGGAAAACGGGGAAAAAAACAAGTAGAGGTGAAACATCTGTAATAAATGTCCGCTTATTATGTTGTTATGCTCATCTCTCATAAATCTGACAGCCAACATAAATAAATAAAAACATTTAAAAAGCACTAAGCAGAAATACTAGTTCTTCCTTTAGTCTTTTTCCCCCTTTTTCTCAAATTATGGAGTAAAATCTTGGAGCACATATCATTTATAATTTCTCAAGAGATATTTCAGTTTAAAATACTGTTAGAAATTTTTAGATGTCTGATTATATCCTGTGTGTAAAAAAAAGAAAGTTTTGTGCTTGGATGTGGCTCCGTATGGTGTTTCATAGTTTGCTTTGTGTCGCGCATCTTTTGCATGAATGCAGCCGTTCAAATTGTTATTTGTTTGTCCCAGTTTCCTCGTGGATTACAGGAATATTGTGTGGTTCTGTATTATAAGATCTACTTACAAACCTACACAGCCTGACTGCGTCCTCACAGGGCAGGAGAGGTGTGACGGAGGTACTTTGTAACTTTGCTTTTAAAAGATGCCATTAGTAGTAATTTGAGCAATATAATGTGAGAGTTTTTCTACGGTCTGATAAATGCATACTGTATTTTGTACTGTGCACCTGCTGCTGTTATTATGTAAGGCACCTGCATTTACTGTAGTCTGCATTGCACTTTAAATTTTATCTATTGCAGCTGCTTGTTTATTAGTGTCTCCCTAAATCTGGTGCAACCATGTTTTCATTTCTTGGAAACGATCAATGTCATTGCACACTGTCCTTTTATAAATCAAATAAACTAAACAACCCAACCTGCTCCCTTCATGCAGCTCTTCATCAATGAACTGCTGCCAGTTCACCTGCATGAGCATCAATAACACTGGTTAGACTTTTTGTTTATTAAAGACCTAATCAAGTTTTTTTGTTTCTGCATTAAAATGAGTTACGACACAGACACGTGGAGATGTGCAAACATGCAGACATGTGACAGGTGTGTCACCTGTGTGAAGCCCCTCCCTCTGCCTCTGCAGCGCTCTATAAAAACCGTCAAGTTTTTCAGACACTTCAGCTCATCTTTTCTCTCACTCTCAGAGTGAAGACGAGATTGAGGATGAAGCTTGCGGCTTTTGTGTTCCTGCTGGTTCTCGTACCATTCCAGGCCAAAGCCGACGCTGATCTCAGCGCCGGCAAAGGCCTGGAGGTGAGCGCGGATCACGGCCTTGATCGCAAAGAAGATGGAAGCTCCGACCCAGGTGCCCATGTTCAGGTGAGTTGTTGGCTGTCTTTCTCAAAATCTAACCAAACATAAAATGGGGGATGTTGTTTTTTTGATGCAGTGTGCAACTTTTCTTAATGCCAGACAAGCAAACATAATAGTCACATATTGTTTTTGCAAGAAAACCACACTGACAATACGTATATGGGTGAAATCTTACATAAGTGTAATCCAGCACAGGTGCAGCAGCCCCCCTCATTACAGAAACTGTAAGCTGCAACCATGAGTTGATTAACTAAAGAAAATTAGTTGTCAACTATTTTAATAATCAATTTCTCATTTCAGTTGTTTTTCAAGCACGACTGTTGGTTCCAGCTTCATAAATATATAGACTTGCTGTATTTCTTTGTCATTTATGATAGTCAATGAAGAGTCTATAGAATAAAAGTATGAGGAGCAAGAAAGTCTGCACATGGAGGACATGGGGGGTGGGGGATGGCTCAAAAAAGAAAAAAAAAAAAAAACACAGGTCCTTCACCCAGGAGTCTGGGGTTCAAGTCCTGTATGAAACGAAAAGTCAACGTTGAGTTAAGTGTTCGGTTCTATACATTTTTAAGTTACTTGGCGTCACTTCTGTCGTGACAAATGTAACAATTATTTTTAACCCCAACCATAATCTTTTTTTTATTAACCTACCCCAGTAGTTTTTATAGCTAAACCTAATCAAAGGGTTTTACAACGTAAACCACACATGTAATGTCATGTGAGATACGTAATATAGTCCAGGTTCGGTGAGCCTGTCACTGACGGTACTCTCCATCAGCAATATAAGTCGCTCTAGGAAGCAATCAACCTGCTCTACACTTGAAAAACTCAACTGCAAATGTCTCCTTCCAAAATTCATGGTCTAGCTAGTTGAGCTGTTTCATGTGGGAACTACTTTCTTTCTAGAAGAAAAGAAAGCTGTCTCAAATAATTTCCACTACAAAACAAATCTGTGTCATCTGCAAATAATAATAGTCTTTAGTACTTTGGAGACTTCATGTTATTAATGTATAATATGAAGAGCAACGGTCCAAGCATGGAGCCCTGTGGAGCCCCACGAGTTAACTTTCTCAGTTGCGGTTTGAATTCAGATGGAGGGAGAGAGAAGACAGACGGGCAGCAGTGGTTTATAGAGAGGTGAAGAGTAAAGCACCACACAGCATGAAATGTATCTGAAAACTGTGTGACTGAATGAGGGAAAATGTGTTGGTCAAATTAACCAATGTTATCATGTTTACTTTTAACTGTTTTTCTGGCAACAGATGAAGGAGGAAGAGAAGACAGACGACACGCAGACAGCAGCAGATGACGGAAGAAGAGAAGAGACAGCAGTAGAAAATGGAAAAGGAGAAGAGGCAGCAGTGGCTAAAGGAGAAAGTGACGAGACAGCAGAATATGATGCAAGAAGGGGGAGGAGAGGACGGCGAAGAGGACGGCGAAGAAGACGGCGGCGGAGGAGGAGAAGGTGGCGACGGAGGAGGAGAAGGTGGCGGAGAAGTAGGTACGGGAGGAAGGTACAGAGAAGGCGACGGCTGAGACAGAAGATACGTTCTTGGAGAAAGCACAGGGCCAAACTGAGAAGGCACAGGGGAGCTCTGACACGGAAGATAAGACGTCTGAAACAGGCGATGAGAAAGGGGCGAAGCGGGAGTGGGATGAGGAATCGGCTCAGAAGTTTCAAGCGGCAGAGGGCAAGACTGCAACGGAACATCAGACGGGCGAATTGGAAGATAAGACGTATGAGACGGCAGCTTTATCCTCGGAGACGTAGGAGACGTTGGAGACGCAGGAGAAATAGGAGACGTAGGAGACGTAGGAGACATAGGAGACGAAGGAGACGAAGGAGACGTAGGAGACGTAGGAGACGTAGGAGACATAGGAGACGTAGGAGACATAGGAGACGTAGGAGATACAGAAGACGCGGGTAGTGACCTTAAAGGGACAGTTCATCCCAAAATACATAATTTTCTCCTGGCCTCTTTGGAGATATCGGCTGTAGAGATGTCTGTCCTTTCTCCAGTATAATGGGATTAAATAGCACCAAGCTTGTGGTGCTCAAAGCACCAAAAAACATTTGGAAAACTCAGCTTTAATGTCCCTTTTCAAAAATCATGGCCCAGTTTCTCATGGTAGTCCACAGACCTTGTTACGAGAAGATTCATATAAGAACTACTTTCTTTCCAGTAGAGAAGAAAGTAGTTCCTACATGAAACTGCTCACAACAAGCTCAGTGGATTATTTTAAGTAATCAGGCCATGATATTTGGAAAGAGACTCTGGTTTTTAATGTTTCAAATGTACTTTTTTTGGCTCTCACCACAAGTGTCATTTAGTCCCATTATACTCGAGATAGGGCGGACATCTCTACATCTTATTCTGCAACTCCTAATCCAGATGGATAAACAGGACTATTTTGGGGTGAAATGTCACTTTAATTCACCAGATTTGCATGGCGGCCACTCTCCTCTGACATCACACTCAGAAGCTCAAACTTTGTGCTGCTGTGTTCCAGGTTGCACGTCATATTCTGACAGATTTTCATCGATCAACGCTTGAAAAGACAACACGGCGGCCGTATTTCAACCCACTCGCTGCCATGACAAAAACAGCTAACGTTAGCATTCAACCCATGTCCAAGCTAACATTACTGTTTGACATTTTCAGACAATTCAATTGGAAATTAATTCTAAAATATCAACACACATCTTAAACACATTTATTTAAGCCTGCAAGTAAAAGGCACTGGATGTAATCGAGCTTGCAAAGAGACGTCAGCTGTCTCTCTGCAGCTAAAACCTGGTTACTGGGATGTTAGCTTAGAAAAAAATACCCGATCTTGCATTTTATCACATCATGCTTAGGCGTTGAATTGTTTCTGACTTACAACCTGGAACAAAGCAATGCGACAGCTGAGTGTCACCACCCTGAGCATGATGTCAGAGGAAAATGTCCGCTGTGTGAATATGGTGAACACCAATACAGATCTAGAACCAGATTCTATTAACCCACAAAGAGAGACATATTTATCCAGCCCAATCAGCATCTCCCTTCACATCTCCACAGAAACAGCTTTGACAGTGTGACACTGGGTCTGTAGGAGACATAGTTAACGGTCGAGGGGACTCCTTTGGTCACTGGTTTGATACCGTACTCGGTACTTTTAAGGCGACCAAATTATGCTGATACTTCTGAGTACCGATTCACGGTGCAGAAATGTCGCACCGATTGAGTAAACCTGAATCGATACCCCGCAGTGTCGACATAATTCGGCCAGCACCCTTTAAAATGCAGAGCTGGTGAGGGCGACACGTCTTAACCAAACACGCAACACAGTTTATCTAAAAGCTACAGGAAGGACTTCACATGTGCTTCCTCTGTAACACAAACAACAGTGTTAAATGCCCTGGAGACAGACTGACAGGCTGCAGGCTGGAGGGGTGGTTCTGGGGGCGAGAGGGAGGGATTTTATTTCCTGTGGTGTACAAATGGTTCTAAATAAAAAAAACAAAATGTTGAAATCATGAGTGTGTGATTTATTTTTTTTTGCAATGGAAATTTCATTCAATAATTATTACAGTGAGACTTACTCTAAGTACCAAAAATCGGTATTTGAGAGCATTCACAGTGAGCCTCTAACACACTTATCCAATGTAACATTTCACTCTACATGAGTGTGCAGAACTGGAAAAAAGGACCTTAAAGTTTTCTTGTTGTCAAGTCAAAATATTTGTGGGCAGATATCTGGATATCTGGCAGTTTTGTAGCTTTATACCTACAAATATTTATCTTCTAATAAAATAAAGTTGGAATTTTAAATATAAAAGGCAATATGCTGCAATAGAAAAAATACTGAACACCATCAAACCTTTTCTGATAACATATGACACTGATTGATTCATTTTAATGCATTTTCACACCTGGGATCAGAGTTATGACTCTGCAGTCTTATTTTATTATTTTTCCATACTGTTGTTATAATACTACAGTAGTTTAATGCACATAGTTCATATCTTTCTTAATTTTCTTGCAGATATTTTACATGTTAGAACACAGTAACTGAAGTTATGGTGGTTTGCTTTGGTTTCTCTGCAGTTTTTTGCAGTTTCTGTTATTTTGACCCTCTATTTTCTCCACAGTAAAACACATTTGACAGAAGATATTTGTCCACATGACAAAGAATGTCTTTAACAAGAAAATTAAGTAAACTAAACTACACAAAACGACCTTCGAGATCAGAGTAAAATGTGGCCTGGGGGCCGGGTGAGGCTCACTGAAAGGTTTCACGTGGCCCGCGAGGTCATCATCCCGCTCCGCTGTGTACACATCTACATGACCATCCATCCATCCATCCATCCATCCATCCATCCATCCATCTATCTATCTATCTATCTATCTATCTATCTATCTATCTATCTATCTATCTATCTATCTATCCATCTATCCATCTATCCATCTATCCATCTATCCATCTATCTATCTATCATCCATCCATCTCTCCGTCCATCCATCTCTCATCCATCATCTCTCGTCCATCCATCCATCCATCATCTATCTATCTATCTATCATCCATCCATCCATCCATCCATCCACCCATCCACCCATCCATCCATCCATCATCATCTATCTATCTATCTATCTATCTATCTATCTATCATCATCCATCCATCCATCCATCATCTATCCATCCATCCATCTGTCTATCTATCTATCCATCCATCCATCTGTCTATCCATCTATCCATCCATCCATCCATCCATCATCTATCCATCCATCCATCCACCTATATATCTATCTACCTATCCATCCATCCATCCATCCATCCATCTGTCTATCCATCTATCCATCCATCCATCCATCCATCATCTATCCATCTATCTATCTATCTATCATCCATCCATCCATCCATCTCTCCGTCCATCAATCCATCCATCCATCATCTATCCATCCATCCATCTATCCATCCATCCATCTATCCGTCCATCCATCCATCCATCCATCCTATCCCAACTAGATTACTTAAGGAAAGTTTGCCCGTAGTCGGCACTTTTCTACTAGATATGATAAATCTCTCTTTGTCAGTAGGCTATGTACCTCAGTCCTTTAAATTAGCTGTAATTAAACCTCTTCTTAAAAAGCCAACCCTTGATCCCGAGGTCTTAGCTAACTATAGACCTATATCGAACCTCCCCTTTCTCTCTAAGATTCTTGAAAAAACAGTTGCAAATCAGCTGTGTGATTTTTTGCATCTCAATGAATTATTCGAGAAATTTCAGTCAGGCTTTAGAGTACACCATAGCACAGAGACTGCACTGGTGAAAGTAACCAATGACCTTCTGTTAGCATCGGACAAAGGTCTTGTCTCTGTACTTGTCCTGTTAGATCTTAGTGCAGCATTTGACACGATCGACCACCATATTTTACTACAGAGACTAGAACATTTAATTGGCATTAAAGGAACAGCACTAAGCTGGTTTAAATCCTATTTATCAAATCGCTTCCAGTTTGTACATGTTAATGATGAATCCTCTGTGCACAGTAAAGTTAGTTATGGAGTTCCACAAGGCTCAGTGCTGGGGCCAATTTTATTCACTCTGTATATGCTTCCCTTAGGCAATATTATTAGAAACCACTCCATTAACTTTCACTGTTATGCCGATGATAGCCAATTATATTTATCGATAAAACCTGATGAAACAAATCAGTTAGACAAACTGCAAGCATGTCTGAAGGATGTTAAGATCTGGATGACCCACAATTTTCTGCTTCTAAACTCAGATAAGACTGAAGTTATCATACTTGGCCCTAAACATCACCGAAACAAACTAATCAGTGATATAGCTACACTAGATGGCTTTACTTTAACCTCCAGCACTACTGTAAGGAATCTGGGGGTTATTTTTGATCAGGATTTATCCTTTAACTCCCATATTAAACAAATCTCAAGGACTGCCTTTTTTCACCTCCGCAATATCAAGAAAATCAGGCACATCCTGTCTCAAACGGATGCAGAAAAACTAGTCCATGCATTTGTTACTTCTAGGCTAGACTACTGCAATGCGTTATTATCGGGCTGCAGCAATAAGTCTTTAAAGAGTCTGCAGTTGATTCAAAATGCTGCGGCTCGTATACTAACAGGAACTAGGATAAGAGAGCATATTACTCCCGTATTAGCTTCACTGCACTGGCTACCTGTAAAATCTAGGATAGAATTCAAAATCCTTCTCCTTACATACAAAGCGCTTAATGATCAGGCACCATCTTATCTTAAAGAGCTTATAGTACCTTACCATCCCACTAGAACACTTAGGTCTCAATATGCAGACTTACTGGTGGTCCCAAAGATCTCCAAAAGTAGATTGGGAGCCAGAGCTTTCAGTTATCAAGCTCCTCTCCTGTGGAACCATCTTCCAATTTCTGTTCGGGAGGCAGACACCATCTCCACATTTAAGAGTAGACTTAAAACCTTCCTTTTTGATAAAGCTTATAGTTAGGGCTGGCTCAGGTTTGCCCTGGTTTAGGCTGCTGGGGGACTCCAAGGCACACTGAGCTCCTCTCTTTCTTCATCTCTTTCCCCAGATGTTTATGTTTATGTTCCATTAATGCCTGTTACTGACTTGATTCCTTCCCCGGAGTCTTTCTGCTTTGTCATCCTGCAGATTCCTGGACTGTGGCTGCGCATGGATCGCTGATCACTGCTGCACCTCCCACTGTGGATTATTATAACTCACCTAATCAATCAAACATTCATCACATTGTTGTTGTTACTATTATTATCATTATTTTATTATCATTATTGTAACATCTAGTATTAGTATTATTATTTACATACAGCTTACATATTTATATGTACTACTTTTCCCTACACATACTGTAGTTTACTATTGATGTTCTGTTACTACTGTTCTCTCTGTCTCTGTTCTTTTCTCTCTCTCTTCCACCCCTCCCACCTCCCCTCTTTCCTCCCCTTTTCCTCTTTCCCTCTCAACCCGACCGGTGCCGTCAGATCACCGCCCACCATGAGTCATGGATCTGTCCGAGGTTTCTGCCTGTTAAAAGGAAGTTTTTCCTCGCCACTGTCGCCAAAGTGCTTGCTTATGGGGGAGTTGTTTCAACTGTCGGATGTAAACAAAATTATTGAGTGTGGTCTAGACCTACTCTATTTGTAAAGTGTCTTGAGACAACATTGTTGTGAATTGGCGCTATATAAATAAAATTTGATTGATTGATTGATTGATCCATCATCTATCCATCCATCCATCCATCCGTCTATCTATCTATCTATCTATCTATCCATCCATCTGTCTATCCATCCATCCATCCATCCATCCATCCATCCATCCATCCATCCATCCATCATCTATCCATCCATCCATCCATCCATCCACCTATATATCTATCTACCTATCCATCCATCTGTCTATCCCTCTATCCATCCATCCATCATCTATCCATCCATCCATCCACCTATATATATATCTATCGATCCATCCATCATCTATCCATCCATCCATCCACCTATATATATATCTATCGATCCATCCATCCATCTATCTATCTATCTATCATCCATCCATCCGTCTATCTATCTATCTATCTATCATCCATCCATCCATCTGTCTATCCATCTATTCATCCATCCATCCATCCATCATCTATCCATCCATCCATCCACCTATATATCTATCGATCTATCCATCCATCTATCCATCCATCCAACTATCCATCTATCCATCCATCCATCCATCCATCATCTATCCATCCATCCATCCACCTATATATCTATCCATCCATCCATCCATCTGTCTATCCATCTATCCATCCATCCATCATCTATCCATCCATCCATCCACCTATATATCTATCTACCTATCCATCCATCCATCGTCTATCCATCTATCCATCCATCATCTATCCATCTATCTATCTATCTATCTATCATCTATCCATCCATCCATCCATCCATCTGTCTATCTATCTATCCATCCATCCATCCATGTATCCATCCATCCATCTCTCCATCCATCCATCCATCCATCCATCCATCATCTATCCATCCATCCATCCATCCATCTGTCTATCTATCCATCCATCTGTCTATCCATCCATCCATCCATCCATCCATCCATCCATCCATCCAGCTCTTTCTCTCAGGTCTTATTCATGTGTGGAGAGAAAATCAATTTTGTCATTTGTGCGTACATGTGTTTTTTTGTTTTTTTGTTTTTTGTTTTTTTTTTTAATTGTGGTTAATTTTTTTTTTTTTTGGTAGTTTCACACTTGCTTTTTAATGTGAATTTCTGCAAACCTCAGCAGGTTCTACAGTGTGTATTTCAGTAGCTCATCGTGTAACATCATGACTCTTTTCCTCTCACATCACTCATTGTACCTCCCCTTATTATATCATATTTAGTCCATCTTTCAGTGTCATAAATATCTCATGTTATACTTGCCTTTTGTTATATATCTCTGTGTTTCGATGTGTTATGGGACAAGAGAGGGCAGTAATTTGAGTTGCACTGTAAAGAAAATGTTCATTAAACTGTCCCATGTCCTAAATAATATTAGTCTTCATCTGTGTATTATCGTGACATTGCTGCACAAAATAAACATGAGCCTGCAGAGTAAAGAAAACTTCTTCTTCCACCCCAGTGTAATTCCTTGTGTTTGCCTTGAATTTGACCACAGGTCAAAACAAGCAACAATTTGAATTTAGTAAATGGAAATGGCCCCAAAAACACACAAAGAGCCATTAAACTATTTGTACAAATATTGACTATATGCACACATCTGCAGGGCGACAGGACCTTGTGACAGGATGTTTTTTCCCATCTGACTGAAAACACAATCACTAAATTATTTTTATTGAGCACAAGAGTTGGAGTTGCAACATTTGACTGATCGATTGGCTATTAATGACTGAGATAAGTTTGAGATCATTTCCCAACTATTTTGGCAACCAATCAGTCGGTGTTGAGTCATTTTTTAAAGAAAAAAGTTGTACATTACGGGTGAAATCCTATAATATGTGTGGAAAACGGGGAAAAAAAACAAAGTAGAGGCGAAACATCTGTAATAAATGTCCGCTTATTATGTTGTTATGCTCATCTCATAAATCTGACAGCCAACATAAATAAATAAAAACATTTAAAAAGCACTAAGCAGAAATACTAGTTCTTCCTTTAGTCTTTTTCCCCCTTTTTCTCAAATTATGGAGTAAAATCTTGGAGCACATATCATTTATAATTTCTCAAGAGATATTTCAGTTTAAAATACTGGTAGAAAGTTTTAGATGTCTGATTATATCCTGTGTGTAAAAAAAAGAAAGCTTTGTGCTTGGATGTGGCTCCGTATGGTGTTTCATAGTTTGCTTTGTGTCACGCATCTTTTGCATGAATGCAGCCGTTCAAATTGTTATTTGTTTGTCCCAGTTTCCTCGTGGATTACAGGAATATTGTGTGGTTCTGTATTATAAGATCTACTTACAAACCTACAACGCCTGACTGCGTCCTCACAGGGCAGGAGAGGTGTGACGGAGGTACTTTGTAACTTTGCTTTTAAAAGATGCCATTAGTAGTAATTTGAGCAATATAATGTGAGAGTTTTTCTACGGTCTGATAAATGCATACTGTATTTTGTACGGTTCACCTGCTACTGTTATTATGTAAGGCACCTGCATTTACTGTAGTCTGCATTGCACTTTAAATTTTATCTATTGCAGCTGCTTGTTTATTAGTGTCTCCCTAAATCTGGTGCAACCATGTTTTCATTTCTTGGAAACGATCAATGTCATTGCACACTGTCCTTTTATAAATCAAATAAACTAAACAACCCAACCTGCTCCCTTCATGCAGCTCTTCATCAATGAACTGCTGCCAGTTCACCTGCATGAGCATCAATAAACTGGTTAGACTTTTTGTTTGTTTCTGCATTAAAATGAGTTACGACACAGACACGTGGAGATGTGCAAACATGCAGACATGTGACAGGTGTGTCACCTGTGTGAAGCCCCTCCCTCTGCCTCTGCAGCGCTCTATAAAAACCGTCAAGTTTTTCAGACACTTCAGCTCATCTTTTCTCTCACTCTCAGAGTGAAGACGAGATTGAAGATGAAGCTTGCGGCTTTTGTGTTCCTGCTGGTTCTCGTACCATTCCAGGCCAAAGCCGACGCTGATCTCAGCGCCGGCAAAGGCCTGGAGGTGAGCGCGGATCACGGCCTTGATCGCAAAGAAGATGGAAGCTCCGACCCAGGTGCCCATGTTCAGGTGAGTTATTGGCTGTCTTTCTCAAAATCTAACCAAACATAAAATGGGGGATGTTGTTTTTTTGATGCAGTGTGCAACTTTTCTTAATGCCAGACAAGCAAACATAATAGTCACATATTGTTTTTGCAAGAAAACCACACTGACAATACGTATATGGGTGAAATCTTACATAAGTGTAATCCAGCACAGGTGCAGCAGCCCCCCTCATTACAGAAACTGTAAGCTGCAACCATGAGTTGATTAACTAAAGAAAATTAGTTGTCAACTATTTTAATAATCAATTTCTCATTTCAGTTGTTTTTCAAGCACGACTGTTGGTTCCAGCTTCATAAATATATAGACTTGCTGTATTTCTTTGTCATTTATGATAGTCAATGAAGAGTCTTTAGAATAATAGTATGAGGAGCAAGAAAGTCTGCACATGGAGGACATGGGGGGTGGGGGATGGCTCAAAAAAAGAAAAAAAAAAAAAAAACACAGGTCCTTCACCCAGGAGTCTGGGTTCAAGTCCTGTATGAAACGAAAAGTCAACGTTGAGTTAAGTGTTCGGTTCTATACATTTTTAAGTTACTTGGCGTCACTTCTGTCGTGACAAATGTAACAATTATTTTTAACCCCAACCATAATCTTTTTTTTATTAACCTACCCCAGTAGTTTTTATAGCTAAACCTAATCAAAGGGTTTTACAACGTAAACCACACATGTAATGTCATGTGAGATACGTAATATAGTCCAGGTTCGGTGAGCCTGTCACTGACGGTACTCTCCATCAGCAATATAGGTCGCTCTAGGAAGCAATCAACCTGCTCTACACTTGAAAAACTCAACTGCAAATGTCTCCTTCCAAAATTCATGGTCTAGCTAGTTGAGCTGTTTCATGTGGGAACTACTTTCTTTCTAGAAGAAAAGAAAGCTGTCTCAAATAATTTCCACTACAAAACAAATCTGTGTCATCTGCAAATAATAATAGTCTTTAGTACTTTGGAGACTTCATGTTATTAATGTATAATATGAAGAGCAACGGTCCAAGCATGGAGCCCTGTGGAGCCCCACGAGTTAACTTTCTCAGTTGCGGTTTGAATTCAGATGGAGGGAGAGAGAAGACAGACGGGCAGCAGTGGTTTATAGAGAGGTGAAGAGTAAAGCACCACACAGCATGAAATGTATCTGAAAACTGTGTGACTGAATGAGGGAAAATGTGTTGGTCAAATTAACCAATGTTATCATGTTTACTTTTAACTGTTTTTCTGGCAACAGATGAAGGAGGAAGAGAAGACAGACGACACGCAGACAGCAGCAGATGACGGAAGAAGAGAAGAGACAGCAGTAGAAAATGGAAAAGGAGAAGAGGCAGCAGTGGCTAAAGGAGAAAGTGACGAGACAGCAGAATATGATGCAAGAAGGGGGAGGAGAGGACGGCGAAGAGGACGGCGAAGAAGACGGCGGCGGAGGAGGAGAAGGTGGCGACGGAGGAGGAGAAGGTGGCGGAGAAGTAGGTACGGGAGGAAGGTACAGAGAAGGCGACGGCTGAGACAGAAGATACGTTCTTGGAGAAAGCACAGGGCCAAACTGAGAAGGCACAGGGGAGCTCTGACACGGAAGATAAGACGTCTGAAACAGGCGATGAGAAAGGGGCGAAGCGGGAGTGGGATGAGGAATCGGCTCAGAAGTTTCAAGCGGCAGAGGGCAAGACTGCAACGGAACATCAGACGGGCGAATTGGAAGATAAGACGTATGAGACGGCAGCTTTATCCTCGGAGACGTAGGAGACGTTGGAGACACAGGAGAAATAGGAGACGTAGGAGACGTAGGAGACATAGGAGACGAAGGAGACGAAGGAGACGTAGGAGACGTAGGAGACGTAGGAGACATAGGAGACGTAGGAGAACGTAGGAGATACAGAAGGCGTGGGTAGTGACCTTAAAGGGACAGTTCATCCCAAAATACATAATTTTCTCCTGGCCTCTTTGGAGATATCGGCTGTAGAGATGTCTGTCCTTTCTCCAGTATAATGGGATTAAATAGCACCAAGCTTGTGGTGCTCAAAGCACCAAAAAACATTTGGAAAACTCAGCTTTAATGTCCCTTTTCAAAAATCATGGCCCAGTTTCTCATGGTAGTCCACAGACCTTGTTACGAGAAGATTCATATAAGAACTACTTTCTTTCCAGTAGAGAAGAAAGTAGTTCCTACATGAAACTGCTCACAACAAGCTCAGTGGATTATTTTAAGTAATCAGGCCATGATATTTGGAAAGAGACTCTGGTTTTTAATGTTTCAAATGTACTTTTTTTGGCTCTCACCACAAGTGTCATTTAGTCCCATTATACTCGAGATAGGGCGGACATCTCTACATCTTATTCTGCAACTCCTAATCCAGATGGATAAACAGGGACTATTTTGGGGTGAAATGTCACTTTAATTCACCAGATTTGCATGGCGGCCACTCTCCTCTGACATCACACTCAGAAGCTCAAACTTTGTGCTGCTGTGTTCCAGGTTGCACGTCATATTCTGACAGATTTTCATCGATCAACGCTTGAAAAGACAACACGGCGGCCGTATTTCAACCCACTCGCTGCCATGACAAAAACAGCTAACGTTAGCATTCAACCCATGTCCAAGCTAACATTACTGTTTGACATTTTCAGACAATTCAATTGGAAATTAATTCTAAAATATCAACACACATCTTAAACACATTTATTTAAGCCTGCAAGTAAAAGGCACTGGATGTAATCAAGCTTGCAAAGAGACGTCAGCTGTCTCTCTGCAGCTAAAACCTGGTTACTGGGATGTTAGCTTAGAAAAAAATACCCGATCTTGCATTTTATCACATCATGCTTAGGCGTTGAATTGTTTCTGACTTACAACCTGGAACAAAGCAATGCGACAGCTGAGTGTCACCACCCTGAGCATGATGTCAGAGGAAAATGTCCGCTGTGTGAATATGGTGAACACCAATACAGATCTAGAACCAGATTCTATTAACCCACAAAGAGAGACATATTTATCCAGCCCAATCAGCATCTCCCTTCACATCTCCACAGAAACAGCTTTGACAGTGTGACACTGGGTCTGTAGGAGACATAGTTAACGGTCGAGGGGACTCCTTTGGTCACTGGTTTGATACCGTACTCGGTACTTTTAAGGCGACCAAATTATGCTGATACTTCTGAGTACCGATTCACGGTGCAGAAATGTCGCACCGATTGAGTAAACCTGAATCGATACCCCGCAGTGTCGACATAATTCGGCCAGCACCCTTTAAAAATGCAGAGCTGGTGAGGGCGACACGTCTTAACCAAACATGCAACACAGTTTATCTAAAAGCTACAGGAAGGACTTCACATGTGCTTCCTCTGTAACACAAACAACAGCGTTAAATGCCCTGGAGACAGACTGACAGGCTGCAGGCTGGAGGGGTGGTTCTGGGGGCGAGAGGGAGGGATTTTATTTCCTGTGGTGTACAAATGGTTCTAAATAAAAAAACAAAATGTTGAAATCGTGAGTGTGTGATATATTTTTTTATAATGGAAATTACATTATTAATTATTACAGAGAGACTTAAGTACAAAAAAGTACCAGTATCGGTATCGAATCTGGTTCAATTGTGAACGGTACCCAAACCTGGCACAGAAGGTTATAGCATTACACACCCCTTCTAGAGACCCCTTATATTTGAGAGCATTCACAGTGAGCCCCTAACACACTTATCCAATGTAACATTTCACTCTACTCAAGAGTGCAAAACTGGAAAAAATGACCAAAATATTTGCAAGCAGATGGTCAGATATGTGGCAATTTTATAGCTCTACACCTACAAATA